>WEKX01010249.1:0-18339 GCA_013390025.1 Pitta sordida
TCGCGGTGCGGGGCCATGCCGTGCTGCTGGCGAGGGGCTTCTCCCGTCGTGTGGAGCGCCCCAGGTGCTGGGCTGAGGTGGTGGCCCCTCAGGCAGCTCGCGATGGATGCCCTTCAAGCCTTGCAATTCTTCATGGTCTGCTCTCATGGGTCCCTCCCACGAGGTGCAGTCCTTCAGGCACAAGTTGCTCCAGTGTGGGTCTCCCATGGGTCCACAAGCCCTGCCAGTAAACCTGTTGCAGCATGGGTTCCTCTCTCGAAGGGCCCACACTTCAAGCCAGGAGCCGGCTCCAGTATGGCCTCCCCATGGGATCACAGCCTGCTCTGGCATGGGATCTGCAAGGGACTCCATGTTCTATACCACAGGCTGCAGGACCACATCAGCTCTGGCTCCTGGAGCACCTCCTGCCCCTCCTTCTTCACTGACCTTGGTGTCTGCAGGACTGCTTGTTCTATATTTTCTCATTCCTCTGTTCTGGTTAATCTCTGGCAATTTTTACCCTTTCTGCAATACAATATTCCAGAGATGCTATCGATGTGTCTGACTGGCCTGGCTTTGGTTAGTTCTGAGTCTGTTTTGGAGCTGATGAAAACTGGCTCTGTCTGACATAGGGGCAGTTTGCTAGTGCCTTCTCACAGAAACCACCCCTGCAGTGCCCTCATTACCAAACTTTGGCATGTAAACCCAATTTTCATAGCCGGGATGTGGTTATGGCAGATGTTTCTCCTGTTCTCCCTGTGAAACACAGTTTCCTTCTGTTATTACCCAGTTTTTTCCCCATGCGTGTACTCCTGTTGAGATGCCTTGGAGAAAGAAAGAAGATTACAAACTAAAAGATTCTTTAGAAGTCCCCCACTTGAACAACTAGTTTAGGGAATAATGGTAGGAGTAGGATGGTTTTTGTTGCTGCTTTTTTTGTTTTGGGGTTTGGAGGGGTTTTTTGCTGATTGGAGGTTTTTTTACCTTTTTTTTTTTTTTTTTTTTTTTGGTGAAGAATGATTATTCTTAAACAATCGTGAGTAAACATTCATCCTGTGGTAAGTCTACACTGAGTATGTGGTCATGCTACTTCCTGGCTGAGAACTATTGCAGGATGCATTCTGAAGTGGACAAAGCAGAAGATGTTCTATGAGTTCCCCAGGTTAAAGACCAAAGTTCAAATTTTTGATATACAATCAGTAAGAGGTTTGTCTTGGTTTTGATTTGGTCTGGTTGGGTTTTGATAAGCTGAGGTTTTTGGGGTTTTTTTTGTGAAATGAGTCAGTCAACTGGGAATTAAAAAATAAATAGTGAAATTATAAAGCCACAGAGAGAACTGTAACAAGGACTGGCAGCGACAACCATATGTTAAAAAAATAACATTGTCAAGAGGAAATAAATAAATTGCAGTTAGACCCTGGTTCTCCTGGGGAATGGATCCAGGCAGGCCATGGGAGTCATGAAATCTGTTAAGACAGTGAACCTGTGAATATTCAATTATGCTCCACCTGTAGCCATGCCCCCTTCTCTTGTCCCCAGAGCTCTGCACACTCTGTTGAACCTCAGATAACCGATAGAAACTCCTTCTGCCAGATCCTACCTGCAGAATCCTTGTTTTTGCCATGGTACTCCTTTTCTGAGCTTTGAAACGTGCCAGTCCCTACTGCCTCTGTGCCAACCACCTGGCAGTGCTCCCAGCTCCACAATGATGGATGGTGGTTCCCCTTTCCTTTAAGGGCCATGGATACTCCAATAGCCAAAGTGGCAGGTGGTGCCAATTCACATATTCATGAACTAATTACATATTCATGAGTTGAGTTAGTTCGTGGTACAAACTCACAACACCTGCACACAGGTGTGGCTGCACTACTCACAGAAAAATAATCCGCAATTAATTGAAACTGTAAATATGCAGACCACAAATATGTGGGGGCTTACTGTACAATGCCTCGAGCCTAACAATTAAGTTTACATTATTACATTTTTAAAACTATACCCTATTTAGCTCTTATTCAGATTCTAACAACAATTAATTCTTTGCATACAGAAATAGGTAGACTCTTTTAAAAAATGTAATAAATAAATAAGTATCCAAATTAAAAGAAAATGATAGATAAAGATAAGAGTACATGCACAATATTAGAATAACAGAATAACGGATATGAAATATACATACAAAAGCACCTTTTTCTTTTCTATTTTTATTTTTTAACAAAAGGAAAAATCCAATTAACTTTTTTTTTTTTTTTTTTTCAAGAACAAATTAAATAAAACTGGGTTTCTGAGTTCTAGAGAATTTTTAAAACAAAACCCATATTTGATGCATTTTATTTGTTTTATTTACCTGTTCTTTAACAGCTATGGTAGATGAGAAGTCGCAGTTTCACTAACTTCCATACTTTTCTCATAGAACTTGCTGTTAACCAGGGTTTACTTTCAGAAGCAATAATTCTGATAGATTTTGCACAAATCACAGGGTAAGAGATAAAGTAATTACATGATAGTTTTAAAGTTATGTCTTAACACTTGGAAAAGAGCCTTAAAACTTGGAAAACAGATAACAACAACAACAGCAACAACAGAAGAAGAAATTAGAAGCCTAGAGCAGCACAGTCATGCTAAATAAATTCAGTGCCTTAAGTGGAAAAGAAAGTTCCCAGAGAAACAGCTGTGGCTCTATTTATAGCTTGTTCAGTGAGCAGACTTGAGCAGATTTCCAGGCTCATGACACAGGTAGTCATTTCTGTGTACATTTGCATTTTCCTCAAACGGAAAGGCAAGGAAGATGCCAAGGCAGGCAGTACAAAAAGTAAGGAGACAGACGGAGCTCAAGGTTGATCCTGTTCCTTCATTTGTATTTTTAGCTTTACCCTCCCTGGTAAGATGTGATTCTTCTGACCTAGTGGGTCTAGGTATGTCCCTGAAGTCAAACAGACTAGTGAACAGACTAGCTGTAGGAAAGTAGGACTGTGGGATCTGACTTATAATTTCAGGATCCAGGAAATTCACTGAGGATGAGTATCCCAGATTTCTTAGGGTCATACTATCTGGAGAATGTGCCCGCAGCCTTCCTGGAGATATGGTGCCAAAATCACTGGAAAGATATTCAGGAATTTCAAGTCAAGGTTTTAACAGAGATATTCCATAATTACCCTACTAATGCAAGTACTACACAGTGCTTCTGATACTACCTGTTAGATCACTGTTATAATCTGAACGCTTTTTTTGGTGATTTAATGTGTGGAAGACTTATTTCACTATTTCTTGAGAGGAAACAACATGTTGCATCGAAAGGAAAGAATATGTCTGTAATTTATATATATATAAATATATGTCTAATTTCTGCTTTAATCTTACAGAAAGAAAGACAAGAGATAAAAGAAAATAACTACAGTGATCCTCTGCATAGTCGTGATCCGTAATTTCTGCGATCCCATACTCACTGTTGATTTTCCAGCACAGATAGTCCCGCCCCCTTTCCCCCCCGGCCGCTTGCAGGGCAAGCACAGCCGGCCCTGGGCCCGGTCCCCCGCCCACCACTTGCAGGACCCGGGACACCCTGCTCCCGTGGCGCTAGGACTCCCCGCTCGCATGGCACTGAGACTCCCCGCTCTTGCAGCAGGCGGCGCCGGCACCCACTGCTCACCCCCTGCCCTGATGCTTGCCCCCCGCCCCGGTGGAGCACAGCCAGACATCTGAAACAAGCCCCGCTCTCAGGACTGTCCTCTAGACCTTATATGGGGAGGGGGCGTGGCTACAGGCGTGGCGTACTCGACTACGTAGTGCGTTTGCTATCTTCATGGATTCCACGATTCGCATGAGGAGGACCAGACCCAACAGCCTGTGAGTAATGGGGGTTCGCTGTATTTCTAATACCTTCAGTGATCTCAGCAAGCAGTTTTAAAATTGGTATGAGATCTGAACATAGGCTACTAAGCAAAATGATTGTGAATCAACATATTTCTTATCAAATTGTACTTATTGAACAGTAAATTGAATTACAGGATGGTTAAGTATGTTTAAAAAGCCTGATGATGTCTTTCTCCATCCTAAAGTTTATAATGGAACACTAGAACATATTTGGGTGTTCGGCTTTCAAAAACAAATTTTTGTTGTCAATAGTATACAAAACCAGTTAATTGCAACTACTGAAGTGTAAATGAGGATGAAAAAATATGATGTTTGAGTGAATGAAAACATATTAAAAATTGTGTATAGTATAATTATTTATTGGCATTAGAACAAGTAGCCCAAGTTTTAGATTTTTTTAAAAGTGAAAATATTGCAATCTTTCTTTTTAAGTCTGCATATTTTTATTTTTTTTTTAAACTTGTCATGAATATGTAAGAAATTGGGAGAAAGAAATCAACACAATGAAAGTAAAAGCAAAAAGGTACAATTTTGTGAAAGATTTTGACTAAGCAAAATTTTGACCAAACAATAATTTTGACATTTGTGAATGGATACAAGATGTAACCTGTACACTTTGCAATAACCGAGTATTGTTCTAAATCTTAAAGCTCATACTAAGAAAAGGATGAGGCCATATAAGTAACTTTCAAAGAGGTAAAGAAACTCAAGAGATTCAGAGGACTCGGATGTTGTGAAGTCTTTTGAGACTTAAGGAATCTTCTCATATATAATTATGAGAGAAGCCAATTTTCTCTCATATAATTATTGTATTTTGCAAAAGATTACAATACAAATCAAGGTATTTCGTATAAAATCAACCTCTAAATCATTTTTTCCCTTTTTTAACACCCACTGCATCAGATTCATTCTAAGTTTTGTTGATTTTATTTTTCAGGTGAGTCAGCTGAATTCACAGCCAAAATATATAAGACTTTTTTTTCACAGTTTGAATTATAGAGTGTTCTTTATAAAATGCTTGCCAACATTCAACTTTCCAAGAGTACCCATAAATTTTTCACCTATAAAGCAAGGACCTTTTCTTCATGAGGAGTTCAACTTACTATTGTAATATTATCACTTCATATCTGACCTAATTAAATTCCATCAAATAATCACAGAATCACAGAATACTATGAGTTGGAAGGGACCCACAAGGGTCATCTGGTCCAACTCACCATCTAACACCCGTACAGAGACCGAACACACATCGCAGAGTGGTACACATAAACCTAGTTCCCTCACAGGCTCACAGGCCACTCTGAGCCAGAAGGGACCCACAGGACCATGCAGCCCTACACCCCCCAGTTAGACCATGTCACTAAGCTCCTCATCAAGTCTTCTCTTAAACACCTCCAGGGACGGCGTCTCCACCACCTCCCTGGGCAATCCATTCCAATGAGCGATAATACTTAAGTTATAGCTGTATAACCCCTCACATAAAGTGCTAACATAAAATCTATCCTATGAGGTTGATGCTCACTACTACAGTTGACTGGAAGCTTAGAAGGGATGTATTTCAAAGAATAATGCTTCAACAGATTAAGGACAATTTTGGTTTTCATTCTGATGACAGTTGCAATACAATGGTTGCTTAGTCCTGAGAAATAAGTCTCCAACCGACATAATCAAAGTGACTAGAAGACGAGAATAATAAAACCAGATAGGATAAGTAAGGTTGTAAGGAATTGTTCTTTGTTACAAAAAGGAAAAAAAATGATCTTTCAACATTATTTTTTTTACAACTTCCTTTAAAATATTTTGCTTTCATTCCAAAAAAAGAACAAAAACAAAAGTAAAACTAAGAAAGCTGTTGACTCTCTGTTAGCTCCATTCACAGCTCCTGTGTAACAAAGGCAATTAGCAAGGTCCAGACTTAACAGCTTTCTGTTAACATGATAACTAGTTAAAACTGCAGGGTACTCAGGGTTGTGCTAGGTAATGATGTTTCTTACATCTTCCAGCAGAAACTTTGGAAATCTGTAGATTTTCCTGCTAACCTGACTCTTCTGAAACTTGTGACACCTCTAGAATACAAGTGAACTCAAGCTTTCTTGCTGTTTCACTGGAGACTATCATACTTTGAAAGCCTTGGACAAGTCCACTAATCTAAGGATTGTGAAGCTGCTGCTCACACTAGAAGGGAGTCAGTCCTGGAAGTCCTAATCTAAATGTGAAGGTATTTGTCGTGGTTTGACCCTGGCTGGATGCCAGAGATTCACACACAACCTCTCCCGGAGAAGAGACTGGTAAAAAAGTTTATCATAGGCAAAACAAGGCAAGCTACAAGTGGGGAATATAAAGGATTTATTTATTAACTAACAAGATCAGAGCTTAATGTGAGAAGCATCATTTTAAAGGCAACCTTTTTCCTCCACCCCTCCTTCATATTACAACAGATCTTATATTCCCTTTTTTCCCCCAGGAGACAAAGGGGGAACAAGGGTAGGGGAAAAGCCAGGCAAACTGGTATTTCTGACCAGTTTTAGGGTAGGAAACCATCTCTCTGCCTTTTCATAAAGTCCTCTCTCTCTCATGAGCGGAAAAGTCTTTCATGACCCTTTCGAAATGTGAGTCCTCCAGATCTTCCATTCTCTCTTGACTGAGAGTCACAGCAAAGGATGCTGTCTTTTAGGCACTGACTTCGCTACTTCATTTATGAGCCCATCCCAAAGTACATCGATCAGATCCTACCGTAATGCAATTCTGTCACAGACCGTCTGTCTAAAGGATCTCTGCCGAACTCAGCTCTGGTCAAGTATTTCTGGGCTTGAAGATTATCTGCAGCTTTGCAGCATGACCTTGCATCTTCAGCGTGGCCTCCGCTGGATTCTGCATCTCTGGTTTCACTCTATTCCATAGGTTTGCAGGCAGACAGTCTGATTAACATGGTCCATTCTACAAGCAGCAGCAAGATGCCTGGAACACTTCCTATCCATCCTCCGGCCAGCCCGGCCGTCTTGCCTTCATGGCTGCTCAGCTTTTCACTGCTCCTTTCCAGCCATCTTATTTTCTGTCTCACTACCTTTTTTTCTCCTGTCTTAAATATGTTGTTCACAGAGGCGCCTCTATCTGCTCCTGACCTTGGTTCCCTTGGCAGCAGAGGCCCCGGCAACAGCTGTCTGGTGTTAACTCTGCTAGTTTGCCCCCGCCCTGCTGCCAGAAGGTAAGAAAATCCCACTCAAACCAGGACAGTATTATAACTTCTGCATAGTTTTCTATAAAATTTATCATGATAAAAAGAGAATATTTGCTTCTGATTAACCCTAAGTTCTGTGGCTGAACAGCAGATTTCAAGCAAATTAAAGGCAGGTAATGTACCACAACACAGAGTCTTTCATGGTTCTGAATGTCTTTTCTAACTACTTATGACTATGTATCCTTAATTAATTCCAAGGGGAGAGGATTTATGCAGTAAAACACTTGCTGATAAGGATCCCATGTCATTGTGGGGTGATGTTATTTCTAGTCTCATATTGTAGGTTGAATACTTTATAAGGCCTAGTGTGATTAGATGTGCTCCTGGAATGCATCTCCCGGCTTTGTTCTCTTCATTAAAAATTTTGTTCATGCACTCTAAGACATCTCCATCATGCAAATGGATGATTGCTGTGAATCAATAAGATGACAGTGATTCAGTTTAAAAGCACATTTTGAGCTTAGCTAGAAGCCTAACAGGCATGCACACTGGCTGCCAGAGATCCTATATCAGTCAACTGCATTTGAATGTTCCAGGAACTAATATTTATCATGTTACTGAAAACAGATTTTTACACAAATAAAATCAAAGCAGTAGCATTTAATGTTCCACATATATCTTCACTGAAGAAGACCTGAAGACATTAAGTAGCTCTAAGCTATTCAGCTGTTTTACAAGAGCAACCCCCTCCTCCCCTCATTTAGTGTAATTTACTTTCAAATTCAGATCATAATATGACAAAGTAATTTACAAAGCACATTTCTGTAATACAAGATAAAACACTAAAACACACAAGTTAAGAGGTTATTCCAATTCTTCCTTCAACAAATGCTTCACTGTTTCCTCAGATATCATCTCACTACTACATTTGATTGGATGCTTTGAGGAGCAACATTCAATGATCCCCTCTCTGGACATACTGAGAATTATCCTTCTTTAACATTATAACTTTGCATTCTATGTTATTGCTGTCGTCAGAAATCAATATCTATGTTTCCATTAGAATGTGAGGATTTGTTGCAATAGCTTTTCTCTTGTTAAATGACAAAATACAAATGAAATTTTTCTAAATATTTCATCATGCTTTCCTTGAATTAGATTCTCTATAAAACAGATGATATTTTAGTCTTGTTTATTTCTATTTTAGAGTGCTTTAAGGTAACAGTTTAACTTGTCATTGTTACACCTCATTTAGTTTGCTATTTCAAATATATATTTTAGTAAATGACGTTTAAATACGTATGTATATGTATTTGCTAATGTATTTGATAACCTTTTCCCCGCTTGTCAAGGTTTGAGGCAAATTTGGAGCTGAGCCAAAGAAAACCAAAATAAACCACCCCTTCCCCTCACCAGGTTCAGGAAAAAAAAACAAACAAGGAAAAGTGTGAAAAGTATAAACTATTTACTTTAGTAAACANCTCTGCTGCCGCTGTGTGAGCTACCTCCAGAAAATTTTTTTTTTTCTTCAACTGCCGCTTCTCAGTTTTTGAATTTTTTTCTTCTCGTCTTCTGGACAGAGAGAGAAAACGACCTTGGTGTTGCTAAGGACTGGTATTCACAAGCCAAAACACAAAGATATGGAATATATACACACCACCCTAGGACACCGCTGTACTAATTATTCATGAGCTAGCCTTATAATTTGACAAGACGAGTTCATAAATTCTTACTTTGGTACCTGTGATAGTAAGGGAATTAATCCTTCTAGAAACTATTGCTGACCAGTTAAGAAAGTGATTGAATGATAGAATCATAGAATGGTGAGGGCTGGAAGGGACCTCAAAGATCACGTAGTTCAAAGCTTCCTGCAGTGGGGAGAGAACCCTGGGCAGGGCTGGGAATAACCATCATGGATTCACCAACGGCAAAACATGCCAAACTAATCTGATCACCTTCTATAAAAATTATGATAATTTGTTGATATGGAGAGGGGAGTGAATGTTGTTTAACTGGATTTCAGTAAAGCATTCAGCATTGCTTCCTACCACAGCCTCATGGACAGACTGGCAAGACGCAGATTGGATGGATAGGATGGTGGCTAAAAGGTTCCGTCTAGATGATAATGTTCAATGTTTTTTACTCAACCTGGCAGCCTGTCACAATACTGAACCTCATATTGTTCAAAAAAATCATAAACTACATGTATGAGGGGATTGAAAACACCCGCACCAAATTAGGCAATGATATCCAGCTGTGTCACTGAGGAGAAAAAGTCAGAAGGAAAAGAGCAGGAACCTGATAGGCTGAAAGCTGAACTAGTAAGAACAGTACGAAGTTTGAAAAAGATGCAAACTCTTGTACATCAAACAGAATAACTAGATAGCCCAGTACAAATTAATATCCTTGTGACAGGGGAGCAGCCTTGCTTAAAGGAACATGAGGGTCCTAGTGGTCAAGCTGAACAAAAGTGCTGCTGCAACAAAGACATTTTTGATCCTTTGGCATTGCCAGCAGAGATAGAGATGTGATTGTCTCACTCAAATTACAAAATCACAGAACATTCTGAGTTGGAAGGGACCCACTAGGATCATCCAGTCCAACTCCCAAGCAAATGCTCACAGAGGGATTAAACCCACAACCCTGGAGCCATGGGCACCACGCTCTGTCCATCCAAACCAATCTCAGGGTTGTGTTATCATCATGCTTTTTTTTTATTATGTAACCTTAGTCCCTGTCCCATCTAGACCATGTCACTGAGAGGTTTAGTGAGTTCATCTGACAGCTCTCTCAACAGTCTAGGATGTAACCCATCAGGTCCCATAGACTTATGAGGATCTAAATGTACAAGTAGGTCCCTTACATCTTCCTCCTGTATTAACGAGGGGTTAAACTGTTCTTCATCTGTGTCATCCATACCAAGAGACTTTTCAAGAGACCTTTAATTATGTAAGCACTTGTCTTTACTATGAAAAACAGAAGCAAAATAATCATTTAGTATCTCTGCCTTTTTCTCATCCCCAATGATTATATTGCCCTCCTTATCCAGTAGAGATGGAAGGTTATCCTTCTCCCCCCCTTTTTTTTTTTTTTTTGCCATAAGTCAATAATATTATGTAACCTCTTTAAATGCTGCGTGCACTATTACCAATATGAGAGAAAGTACGAAAAAAAGATTTTCTGGCACAAATATTTAATGTTGTAAATTTGAGGGAAATGTGTTTTTCTTGTAAATACAGATGAAACAAAGTAAATACCCTGAAAATCACTTAAATGCAACATGGATTACAATATGAACTACCCTAGATATGGAAATAGCAATTGAAAATTCTCTTTCAAGTGGTAGGAAGTTTGCTGGACAACATATGCCTCCACACATAACTTATGACTTGCTGCCCTTTTGTCTCTATTTCATACACACACTTTTATTTTTTAAAATTTTCCAGGGCAGAGTATACAACATGGACAACTAAGTCCCATGAATTCTTTCCCAGTTTCTAACAATTTGTAGGTTAGGGATATCTTGTGTCAAAATAGTATATTTTTAATGTAAGAATCCTTAGTGGATTATTTTTAGTAATATTCTTGTTACTTTTTAATTTCATGGACATTTTAACTAGGAAGTCCCTTCGAACAGCTGCTTCCACAACTACAAGAATTTCTTTTACTCATTTCGAATTTGTCTTGTTGTTATTGAATATATTTTTCCCTTGCTTTTGAATGGACAGCATGTGCCTTATCTACAACACACACTAATGACACCAAAGAATCCAATTACTTACCACTCCGTTGCATACTTTCATATCCCTAATTTAAAGACTTTTTATTTATTATTTTCTGCAACAATGATCATAGGTAAGTGAAAATACAAAACCAGGGCAGTGTAAAGATCCTGGCATTATTAGCCCATTCAAACTTCAGTCTGAAGTATGATCAATCTCTACAACTCTACTAGGAATTTTAATGCCAAGTAAAGATAGATTTACTACATAAAAAATGAACATGAATTATGAACATGAAAAACTGGAAATAAGTAAAACGTTTTCATACCATGACAGGTTTTTATCTTCCAACAAGTGTTGTCACAAATAATAAACAAACAAACAAAATTAACACATTGAAAAAAAATCAATATTATTGTGAAAAGTATAAGATTATGTAGTGCCTAAAGTAAGAAAGGAATAAAAATATTTTAGCACAGCATCAGAGTCTTGCAAATACTTCAGGCTGGCGTCTATTTTGCTATTTTAATTTAATATAATTTGCATTATTACTATTGTTACTACTGCTGCTACAAATAATCTATTGTTAGTCTGCTTCTATATCACTAAAAATTCATGATCCCTGAGGCTACTAGAAGATAAAGACACATTTGTAGAGATGTTGAAATTGCAATTGTCTATAAAAGAATCGCGTTACACATAAATGAAAGATTTCACCTTTCAGGTATGTCATTTTGGCATATCTTTTGAGCATTAAACTCAACTGGATAAAGGAAAAAAAACCCAAGTAAATAAAACAAAGTGATAAAAGATATTTTTGAATTTCATGCAAGACATAAAAAGGATCAAAAGAGTACTTAATTCCTGTGTTTTGTTTGCTCCAATATCCTCAGACTTAGTTCAAACATACTCTTTAATGGTTTTTGAGGAAGGAAAAATCAGCTCTGGTTTATAGCCTTAACTTTGAGCCTGAAGGAAATTTTTACAGCTGAGTTATAAACTCTTAAATATCAGCATTTATAATGGCAAGGTTGACAGACCTTTAATTTCAACACCAGCCAGTGTCAGTATAATAATTTGAAAAAGATAATAATTTCAGTGAGGTCAAATTTAAGTTTAAAACATGTGCCTGGCTCTTGATAGCCCACAAGTGCATATATATATCCTTAATTGGAACCCCACCTTATTTAGAACTGCCTAAAAAATATAATACTTTGATTTTTTAACTATATCATTATTTCCAAATATTTCAATGTCCTGACATTTTCTGGCCCAACTATAGTCAAAATCATGAATGTGATTTTTATGTAATCTTGATTGCTTGGATTTGGACCTCCAGTTATTTTTTCTTCAACTTCCTCTCTGTAAAAATAAAGCATATGGTAATTTATTGAGTAATTAAGACTTATAAAACATGTAAGTCACACACACATTTAGTCATAAAAACACCCTCTTCTTTATTACATAATGTGACATAATCTTATTGATGTTACTGCCATTTTTCCTTCTACAGCTCCCACACAGCTTTCCAGTTTTCGTCTTATTTCATCACCTCCAGGGTAGTTAGCCTGAAAGCATCTTGGGTGAGGCAATGCTCTGTTTGCCTTCTGGAGAACTGTAATGCCCTTCTGATTGCTGGCAGAAATAACAAACAGAATTCTTACTTATAATCTCTAGACACCTCAGATGTTCCCACAGCCAAGATTCAAAGAAGTTTTCGTAGCTGTTCATAACTGTAGGAAACACCCTTCTCTGACTACAAAATAAAATCTCACACTTACGCACATCTTCAAGTGTCTTTGTGCACTTTTCTAAGGAACAGATAATTTTTTAAGGGATTACAGTGTACTCATTAGGAATGACATCTCTCAGATTATGGACTGCCTTGATGTTACCTGTTACAGATACGGAAAGGTAAAATGCAGAATTATTTTATGTTATTATAAATACTCCAAATGTGCAAACCCCCCCTCAATATATTTACACAAGGCATATGTGAGTAATTGAAATAATACCTCTCCTAGTCTACTTATGAAAAGTTTTTATCTAAAAGATACATTCCTCTGCATGTATTCAGATGCCTAGCTATGCAGAGATTCCTTGCTTCTGTAGTCAAGAGCTCTTCCTCTAGCAAGACTGAGAGATGAATGGTTCACAATACAAGGAATTTAAAAAATAGAAACAACTGTCATTGCTGTTAGTATTGTGGTTTCTCTCTTTCCCCTTCTTCTAGGTTTTGATTTTTCTAATCCTATTTTGGGATTTTGTTGTGGTTGTTATTGGGGGGGAAGGTTGTTTGGGTTTTCTTTTCCTATTTTTTTTGCAGGGCAGGAGACGGGACACAAACCTTCCCAAACCTTCCCTTCCCCAACCTTCCCCTCCCTTCCCCTCCCTTCCCCAACCTTCCCAAACCTTCCTTTCCCAAACCTTCCCTTCCCAAACCTTCCCTTCCCAATCTTATTTGTTTTTCCTTCTTCTGGAAGTTTTCTTTCTAATTCAAATGTTTCTTAAAGAAATTGATACTGTATAGTCATACTGGCTATGGAAGTTTATTACACTTTCTGAAAACCTTTTTCAACATTCAAATAGATCACAAAGCTTTAAAATTATCAAGAGTTCCTGCTTTTATAATGTTACTAAGTAATTCTGCTTTGATGTTTGAAGGGAAGCTTTTTGGTTTGAAAAAGCTAAAGCATATAACAATTTACACTACTTAACATTATATTTATTGGTATTGTTTAATGCTTTTTGTTACTTTTTTAGGGTTTTTTTTAGTTGTAGTATATATGAAAAGAACATTCATGTTTTTCGTTAACATTAGTTTAGATAGTTCAGAATAGATGTAGATTTCAATCAAGTCAGATGGAACTAGAAATAATATATCATGCTTATGCTGACTTACACTAGCAGTAAAATCAGAGAGCAAAATAAGAATATGGACTAGAACAAAACTTGAGAATTATATTACATATCTCCCCAAATGTATCCACAGCTGTGGCTGGTGAATGAAAAGTTAGATTATTTTGCTTGGATACAAGTACCTTTAAAACTTATATGATTTATGTGAACATTTAAGAAATTTTTCAGTGGTGGAGAACTAAACAGTTGAAATTCATAGACCTATGTAAATTTAAGGCACTCCGAAATTTCATTCCTGAGGACAATTTTATTAGGTTAATTGTGATTATTTTGTTTCTGCTCATTCAATCATCTGCTGTTGAGAATTCCAAACCTCTTCTATAAGCCCTAAACTCTCACATTTATTTTATTTTTTGTTTGTTTGTTTGTTTATTTCCCTAGTCAAGGTAACTTTGGAAAATCTTGTTGTATAAATCGAAATTGAATGTCAAAGTAGATGATGAAATAACAGTGACAAAAGTATTGACTGAAAAACTGTGCTTTCAAACATAAGCCTTTTCTGTATGAATGGGTTAACAAAATCATATACATATGACTTTGCTTTAGGTTCAGGGACAGGTAAAAATACAAAGTCAAGTAGTTTTAACTTTCAGCATTTTTATTTTTATAATGAGACTATTTTGGGAATGAAACAAAGAACAAACTTCCTTTAAAAGGTTTTAGGAAGTCACCATGACATTTCCAACTTGTGAGAGGTGTACATGCTCTCCATCTACAGAACAGATACATCTGCTCAGATAATACATATTTTTTGAGATAAAAGAATTGTCTGTGGGTAGTAGAATGCAGTTAATGAATCAGTTATTCTTACCCAAAGTAATAAAACAAATTTCATATTCTTTTATCTTTTAGGGTATGATGTTCTCATTTTAAAAATATTTGTTCTTCAGTTTGCTCCTGGCTTTCCTTCCATCCCTGCCCCACATTCCCCTGCACTTGAATTAAAAAAAAACAAACCAACCAATCAACTAACAAAACCAAAACCTCCAGATAATCAGGTCACAAATATCTATTTGTTGTTATTTGGAGTACTTTGTTTATTAGTTTAATATGATTTCTACCCAATAGCTTGTCTATCTAGAAGAATTGAATGTCAGATTAATTCCTCCTTATTAAGATCAACTTTTTTACTACAAAACTATTAGAAGTAAGAAAAAGTAAAATAAACTAAATACACATCTTGCAATTGCGTACACTTATGTATACCTTTAACTGGTGCTAATGGAGTTATTCCATCTCACAAAAATCTTCCAGGAAGCTACATGCAATAAAGATATTATTAGCAAGAATAAACATGAGGAAACCATGGTGACTTTGTTCATCAATAAACATCGTTCAAATGTACTAAACGCACATTTAGAAAAGGAAAAAAAATCCAACTGAAAACTGCATTAAGAAAAACCTTCATGATCTTTTTCAACATTTTCCAAATAGCAAGTTTTCTTCTCAATAGGAAAAATAAATTTATACTTTAATCTAAAAACATGTTCAATGCCCTAACTATTGGCTCGCATATTCTCTAAACCAACTATTCATACCTAAATAACTTCTTAAACCACATGTATAGTCTCTGCCTTGAGCATATGACCCTCAATTTAAATCTAAAATTTTAATATTTTCATTGTTGTTTAACACAGTCCTTTAGTGACACAAAATACATTACATTCAGTAATGTAAGTTGAAATGGAATATCTATGGATTTTTTTTTAAACACATAGAAGACGATGTCTAACATATTCAATTTCATACAAACTTCATGAGCTGAAAGCATAATAGTTTCTTCAGTCGGTGACATGTCAGAGATGACAGCTTTGACCTCCACTTATTTTGACTATGCAGTGTAAGCAATGAAGTAGCCTTTGGCACCTTAATTGATTACAATGACTATTTATGTTTCCAAAGCTAGTCCTGATGGGTAGCAAGAGTCCTTATATTCTATGGCAGTCCTTATGGTCCTATATCACTATATGTTGAACAGAAGGCTGAAGGCTAGAAATGACGATAAAAAAACAAGTCAGAAGTGAGATACTTAGTTATTAAGAGACATATTGTCTGCTCTTCAATGCTTGTACTCCTTACATTAATTCCTGGCTTATTCTCTTTCTCAGTCTGTACACTGATGTTGTCTGGCAAATTGCTAGCTGGCCTAAGCCAGAATTTTGCCAGGAAACATGATGGACCATGTTAATCCTTGTTTCCTCATAGTTTATGATACAGACAGCTTAAGAAAGATGCAGTGTTGTGTGTTATCCGTGTAAGAAGACTTCAAACTCATGTCCTAGGGAAACATATCTTTCATATATCCAAATATTTTCTGACCATCCTCTAACAAAACCAGATGCTGGCTTTTCAAGAAAACATTTCAGTCATATTTATTTGGTATAAGAAATCCGTAAGAGATTCTGATTTACTGTATTTGGGGTTTTTCTATGGCTGGGTTTCTGGTAGCAGGGGTGCTATGGGAGAGGTTTTTCTTCAAGAAGTTGCTGGAAGCCTCCCTCATAACTGGCGGAGTTAATGCCAGCCAGCTCCAGGCTGGACCTGCCACTGGCCAAGGCCAAGCCAATCAGGAGTGACAGAGATGCCTCTGTGATAACATATTTAAGAAGGAAAAGAAAGTTAGGGGTAGAGGAAAATCATGGCCACCAGAGAAAAACAGTGAGATGATGTAACAGCAAATGCAGGCACTAAGGCCAGGACCGAAGGAGGGGCAGGAGATGTTCCAGGCATCTCCCTGCAGCCTATGGCAATGACCATTGTTCACAGGTTATTCTGAGTTGGAAGGGACTCACAGGATCATCTAGTCCAACTCCCAAGCGAACACCCACCCAGGGATCAGGCCCACAAGCATGGAACCATGGGCATCATGCCTCGTCCATCCAAGCCTCCCACCATATAGACCAAGACCCTGAGCTCCTCATCGAGTCCTCTCTTAAACACCTCCAGGGATGGCGACTCCACCACCTCCCTGGGCAGGCCATTCCAATGAGAGATCACTCTCTCTGGGAAAAACCTCTTCCTAACATTCAGTCTAAACCTCTCCTGGTATAGTTTAAGACAATGTCCTCTTGTTCTGGTGTCATCACCCTGAGAGAAGAGATTCACACTCACCTGGCTGCAAGCCACATTTAGCTAAAAAACATCGCAGCATGAAAAAGAGCAAAGGCCTGAGAGGAGTTGAGAAGTCAGGCAGACCTGCAGCTAACTAAAACAATCTCACAGTTCCAGAGATGTTGATTCCTATTCCTTTAAGCAATCTCACGGTAAGGAAAGAAGTATCCTTCACTTCCCTGAATGCTCGCATGAGGGTCTCCTTTCACCCTGAAGGGGTCCCACGAGTGTGAAGTATTACTCCCTGCTCTCCCATGCTGAAGTACGTAAACTTATGTGAAACTCACTGGTCAAGACCACCTGCAAGGTGGAAAACGTTTACTTCACTGTATAAGAATTGCAGGGGATTTCAATAAACCGATTCCCTGTATTCACTTACAAACCTCGTCCATGCCTCTCATCATTCTTCGTTACATCCAGCCTAGGTCAAGCCACCACACAAATTTAGTGCAGTTTTCATGTAAGAAGTAGTATGGAAAAATACCTCAAACAAGCAAAAACCAGAACCTAGTGGGAGCCTCTTTTCCTCTTTTTAATTCTTGGAAAACAGATTCAGAATTGGACTGTGTAGAAGCAACTAGTCATAAAGAGTGTGCTGGGAAGGCTTCCAGAAGGCTTGCTGACTGTGACCTGGCTCTTATTCAAATTACATGAAAATCTGCTGGGGACAGTCTAAGATATCACTGTTATGGACTCTCAAGAGCTTTGAGACATAGATAGAGGGTACTTACTCCTGAGGCACTTCAAATATCAACACCCAAATAGCAGAATGTAAGTGTTCATCACATCTCAGCAGTCCAAATATATATGAAAAGTTTTTTAAGCTTCATTCTATGAAAAATAAACTGATCATTAGTTACATTTGTTTTTTCTTTTCCAGACAAATGGTGAAAAGAGCAGCATTAATATCTCTGAAAATAAAATGCATTAGATGTGTAAAGAGAGTAGTGTATTTCTTTAAATTTCTTCCCAAATACACTGTTTAGACCATGTTTAAAAATAAAAAGATAATGACAAAGAATTCACTACCAATCTGTATCACTCTGCATCCATATTTAAATATTCACAGATTCACAGAATATTATGAGTTGCAAGGGACGCACAAGGATCATCTAGTCCAACTCACCATCTAACACCCGTACAGAGACCGAAAGCACATCCCAGAGTGGTAAACACAAACTTAGTTCCCTCAGTATAGAAGGCTACTCCGAGCCGGAAGGGACCCACAGGATCATCCAGCCCTACACCACCCAGCTAGACCATGTCACTAAGCTCCTCATCAAGTCTTCTCTTAAACACCTCCAAGGACGGCGACTCCACCACCTCCCTGGGCAGCCCATTCCAATATGCAATCACTCTCTCTGTGAAAAACCTCTTCCTAACATTAAGTTTAAACCACCCCTGGAGTAGCTTGAGGTCGTGCCCTCTCCTTCTGGTGTCGTCAGCCTGAAAGAAGAGGTCAACACCCACCTGGCGGCAACGTCCCCGCAGGTAGTTGTAAACAGCAATGAGGTCACCTCTGAGCCTCCTCTTCTCCAGGCTGAACAACCCAAAGTCCTG
>WEKX01010250.1:4455-68542 GCA_013390025.1 Pitta sordida
TTTTTTAGCATTATCTTATAGAACAAGCAATAAACTGAGATCCAAGAGATCAGCACTCAGCATCTGATCTCCCTAATTTCACTTTGTGTTTCTTAATTAATCCTGCTCTTAAGTCCCCCCCTGGGCAAAATATAAACAGCAATACTTCACTCTTTCACATTATTGTAGCTTTCAACTATTTGTGGAGTCATTCAGATACCACAGTGGTGAGAGCTATGGAAAAATCTATAGATAAATCAGAACTATTTGTATTAGCAGAGATATCACAGAGGTTGTCTCATATAAGTGGAGGGAAGGATTGTTGGGGGGGGGGGGGGGGATGTTTTTGGGGGTTTTGCGGTGGTTTTTTGTGGTGTTTCGTCGGGTTCTTTTAAATCCCCAAGTGTGGGGTAGACACTGTGTCTGTCATATTATACACTGAAAAAAAAAAAATAGATATTCTCAGCACCATCACAGTAGAAAAAAGGCGAACAAATACTTCTTAGCAGCAGTGTCATTCTTCACATCTTCAAAGCACTTCACAAATATCTGCCAGGAAGCTGACTTTCCACTCCAACGTTCAGATTCCCAGGGCATTGTTTCTATTTTGGTGGACTGTTTGTTGTGACAGTATGACCTTCCTGAAAGAATAGCTCCAACATTTGAGAACCCATCCCTAGCAGAGCTACGTCTCAAACTGCATTTTTAAGTGGCTCATCTAAAAACATGTACCAATAATCCCTTTTTTTTTTTCTCACAAACTGGCACGGAGTTGTCCAGACAGGGAAAAACGAGCCAAGTCTTTCTCCTCACAGTGGAGGAAACCATGGGCTTCTTTCTTTTGGAATCTCAGATTCCAGATGAAACTTGCTGGTTGGAAAGGAGGGAGGAAGGCAGAGAAGAGGCTGCTCACCTAAGATTTCCACTGGGATGTTTTTGCCACATTTAGAGGTTTTTAAACTTCACTTTTTCGCGCGGGCAAACACATCCAAGACTTCCACGGGCACTGAAATCCACCACCAAGGCCGAAACAGCCTCCTTGTCCCTCTGGCACGATGCAGAGCAGCAACAAGCAGTGTAAACACATCAGCCTGGAGAAATAAACATTAGGCTAAGCATTATTTAATGACTGCTTTTAATTAAGTAATTCGCTGACCAAGGTCGGCAGCGTGGGGTCCCCGCCTCCCATGAAGACCATGAGGGTTGTGGCGTGAAAGAAGTTTAAATCAGAGGGATTCCTTTGAAGTGCAGAGGTTGTGCCAGTTTGCACCCAGATAAGGATCTGACCGCCCCCGTGAGTTTGTCACTTGCTTCCTCTGGAACAAGGGCAGGCCCAGGTTTTGTGACTAAAAGGGATCAAAGAGGTGCTTGGCTTCATGGAATCAGCAGAGGAGGGAAAGCCAGTCCCTAAAGGTTTCCTGCTGCTCCTGTAGGAGAAGTGAAAAAAAACAGCCGAACAGAAAAAGCAAGCAACAGGGTTCCTGGTATAACCAAGTCTCCTTTTAAATGTCTTTCTCCATCTGGGATATGTATAATTGCTGTCTTCCGCTTCAAGCCACAAATAAAAGGCACTGTAAACATTTTAGAAGGGCCTGGATTCATCCTACCTAAATATAGGGAGTGAGCTGTGCTTTCCACGTTGCAAGCACGTCATTCCAGGCTCTCTTACTAATAGAAAGTGTGTCCTTTCCGTGCCACTGAGCCAGAGGGACAGTGACTGAGACCTGGTCCTGAGGGTCCTGAGACCTTGTGGTTCACGAATCTCACTCTCTGGAGCCAACAGTTTGCTTTGAATTTCCACAGCTTTGACTCTGCTCTGGACTCTGTGTCTCCAAGACCTAAACCCAGAAACTCGCCGTGTCCTGAGCTGATCCCACAGCCTGTTCCACTGTCTCCTCAGGTGAGACCTTGCCTGCAGAGCTGCCTTACGGATCTGGAAACAACATCAGAAGGATGTGGAGCTGCTGGAGAGAGTCCAGAGGAGGCCACAGAGATGTTCCAAGGGCTGGAGCCCCTCAGCTCTGGAGCCAGGCTGGGAGAGCTGGGGGTGTTCACCTGGAGAAGAGAAGGATCCAGGGAGACCTCAGAGCCCCTTCCAGAGCCTAAAGGGGCTCCACGAGAGCTGGAGAGGGACTGTGGACAACAGATGGAGAGACAGGACACAGGGAATGGCTTCCCACTGTCAGAGTGCAGGGTTAGATGGGATATTGGGAACAAATTCTTGGCTGAGAGAGTGGTGAGGCCCTGGCACAGGTTGCCCAGAGAAGCTGTGGCTGCCCCATCCCTGGAGTGTTCCAAGGCCAGGCTGAACAGGGCTTGGAGCAACCCGGGATAGTGGAAAGTGTCCCTCCCCATGGCAGGGCTGGAACGGGATGGTCATTTCAAGGTTTAATCACACTTCTGGCAGAATCACAGAATCACAGAATCAGTAAGGTTGGAAAAGACCATAGAGATCATCAAGTCCAACCTAAAACCTGTTACCTAATCTAATCTAGTCAAACCTGTTACCTAACCTGACCTGTTGCCATCCTACTACCAACACATCATCCTACCTATAACACACTACCCTAATATCTAGGTCATGTCACCAAGAACCTCATCCAACCTTTTCTTAAACACCTCTAGGGACGGTGACTCCACCACCTCCTTGGGCAGCCCATTCCACTGAGAGATCACCCTCTCTGTGAAAAAGTTCCACCTAATGTCCAGTCTAAATCTCCCCTGACGCAGTTTAAGACTGTGTCCTCTTGTTCTATCACTGGTAGCCAGAGAGAAGAGACTGACACCTAGCTGACAACCTAGCTGGCATATTATTGTTCAGTACAGTCTGTAGTAATCATTCATTTAAGAGTGCATTGGCGCACACAGACCTGGTGCTCCAAGACCTGATGTCCAAGGACATCTGCTCGTGTTCATGGCACAAAATGCTCACACAATTTAGTGATTCTTTTCCTACATATCAGTACAGTGTCTGTTGTCACCTCATGGTCACCCTTCCAGCACAGGAGAAAATCTCCCATCCTGTTAGTACAGGCTGTGCTGTGCCCCAGGAGAAGGGGAGCTCTCACATGGAAGCTCCTGTGGCTCAAAGTACCAGAGCCTCCTTTCTGTGTTCCCAGACATTTCAAATTCTTGCATGATTTCTGGAATATGAGTCTTCAATAAACTCATCCTAGTGTGGTTGGACCCAACAAGTGTAAGAAAGGAAATCATTATTTATCCCTGGCAGACAACAGTAAGGCATGTTTTAATGTCATGTCTGCAGAGATAAAAACTGGATGACAGAATTTAAGATTGATTGGAGGAGAAGAATTAAAGAAGACAACGTGTTGGTGGGCGCTCTAGACCTGGCAGTTTTGCTGGGCTGGGCTTCTTGTCAAGCAATCCACTGATTCACAGCCTGCCCTCCTTGGAGAGCACACAGATGTTCCTCAGTTGGGATGAGCAATGTTATGGCTGGGACAAAATTGGGGAAAAACTGTTGGCAGCTCCATTGGCCACAGCTGAAAAGTGAAAGGGCTCTTGCAGCATGTTCACATCGGGGTGAGTTCTTGGGAGAAATGAGTAAAAAGTGATGTGGTCTGTCTGGGTTGTTGGTGTTTGTTTCCTAGAGACCTTCCTTTGGGGAAGCGGTTGGATTAACCAGGATTTCGCCTGTAGGCTCAAGTGCTCCACGTAACCCTCTCTGTGTGCTGGAATGCCAGGGGCTTATCCTGCAGAACTCCAGAGAAACACAGGACACCTCCTTCACCTCATCTTTGTTCAGAAATTTGGAGTTACATACTTGCTATTTATTGGGATATTCTCCTCCCTGAGACTCCTCCGTGCACTCCAAAGGTGCTGTCATGGAGGTAATGGGACAGCAGAGCACCCTTTGAGCTAGAGGAGCACTCGGGCTTATTTTTGGACAGGTATTTACTGCAAGGGAAAGGAAATGATCCGGTGGGGCTTACAGCACTTCTGTACCAACACAAATCTTGACGGTAGTTATTACCTCGGTTTGTTTTTGTGGAAAAGAAGATTGCCCTCTAAACCAAAACAACAATAATAATGGTTAGAAATTTGAAGGTAGTCCAAACCTAGACCAGCAGATCTATTTCGGCATCACAGGGGCGTGCAGGGAGAGGAATAGGTGGGACACACATTATCAAAATAGCAGCGCCAGAAAACTTCATCAAATAGGTTGAATAGGGGGAAAATATGCGACTTTTTCCCTCCACAGTGGTTGTCAAAGGGAATGTGCATTGCACCAGATTCTAAAGGTCTCACAGTATTTTTAGGCACCTGAAGGATTAACTCAGTGTAAAGACTCCTCTCCTCACCAAAGGTTTTTGCCCTGCAAAACCCCACATGCTAAAGGTTCAAAATGCTCTCCCAGATATTTGGTGTGACTGTCAAAATTATCTGAGCAGAGGGGGTAGCTGTGAAGCCAGACATATCAGCTTGTTGCCTGGAAAACTCTGTGGACCCTGGGAGTTTGATAAAATTTATTAGGGGAATTTTTTTTTTTAAATCTAAAATCTCACAGTGGTGAATGAGACAACTCTAAAACAACTGTAACCTCAGCCTGTATTTCTTCAAGTAAGTTTGATCTCATATAGAGGCACAGAAAAAAATTTAAAAATAGTAATTCTTAGCTAAAATATCTCAAGTAGGGAAGCCTGTAGAAATTCCTCGGGCTCAGGCTGAGTTAAAGATTAAATTAATATTACTCGAGTAATGGAGCTAGAAAGGTACCAGCTGTAGTACCACATTTGTTTCCCTACCTTTCTTGCCTATAAAATTCCTTGTTGTTGCTGTTTTCCAACTCAGAAGCGGAGGCAAATTAGAGTGCTACTTTTTAAACATTGATTTTTCAGTATCTGGCGGTCTCCAGCTCAGAGAAGTGCCTTATTTTTCCAGGCTTCAGTGGGACTCCACGAGGAGAAAGAGATCCCTTTGCTCAGAAATATCCTATTTTTCCCCCCTTCACTCTCCTGTTGTGCATTCTCATGGGGTTGGTTGATCACCCCATGGGTGTGGTAGAAGCCAGACTGATAACTGTGCATACCAGGACACATATTCAGAAAAGTATTCCAATATTTGGGGCAGATGAATTGGAAACATATGTGTCTCCACAGCCCTGAAAGCCAAAGCAGAGCGAAAAGCAACACGTAGGTGACTTTTACTTCCATTTTCTTCAGCCAGTTCCTCAGAGGATAATAAATAAGATAATAAGTGGTGTCAGGGCATTTGGATTTTGTGTCCTATTCCTCTAATTCTCTGAAGTTGTGTCTCTTGGCTGGGTCCTGTTATATGAGGACAGCATTTTTCAATTCAGCTCCCTGGCTAAAAGGTCCAGGCCTGGGAGCAGCCTTGGGAAAGTGTTGTGCCTTGCAAGGACACTTTGGGATTTTTCCAGCTGGCTCTGTACACCAACTGGATTCCGGATTCACTGCGGAGTATGCGACATACATGCCTTTATAAATACAAGTGCCACATGAGCCACCAGCAGCATCCCCTTGCCAGCCTTTATTTCAAGTCCTGTCTCCTGCTTTGACTGCCCTTCCTCATTTTTATTGTCAGCCACATCCAGACGTTCTGAGACCTGAAAAGCTTTTTCTCTGTGACTAATTCCATGACTATCACATTTTTGCTGCTTGATGCTTCTCTTAGAACGTTTTTTTTTTTCAGAGGAAACCTGTGAGGGAGAAGCTTGTTCTCAGTGAAGCATTGAGATCACAGGGCTTGTGATTTTATTTTTATTTTTTTTCCCTATTTTTTCTTTTCTGGTCTCAAAGCAGAGAGAGGAGACATGCCATGAAGGGTCAGGTCAGCAATGAAGTTATTTTGCACACATGCAAACACACACTTTAAATCTTAGTGATGCAAACCAGATGTTCACTGTCTGAGCCTTCAGGAGACAGTAATTTAACTCATCCAGAGTTGTAGAAAATGCAGAGTTTTGCCAAAAGAGGACTTAATTATTTCTAATAGGAACGATGCATTTATATCAAATGTAGTTGTTATAAATTAATCCCTGATTGGCTGAATTATTGTTCTTGAAGTAGTTTAAATTTCTGATACTTCATTATTTGTAAGAAAAGAGTTTCACTGAAAATATTTTGTCCCATGGTACGAGTTCCCAATTTCTCCTTTTGTGGCTCCAGTTCTGAAATTTATCTCCATATTAATTATCCTGATGTCTTCATTTTTTAAAAAAACGGGGGGGGGNTTTCCTCTAGTCTCATAACCACATTCATAACTTCTTAATATTCATAACTCTGTTGGGAGGTGCTGCTGGATTTTTGGTTGGGTTTGTGTTGTTCATTTGGGTCTGCACTGGCCTCTGCTTCTGGTTTTGCTTTTGCTGGAGGTTTTTTTGTCCATGCACCTCACATGATATCACTTAAGCTCCCTGGTTTCACACAGCTTAAACAGGAGGAGGACGACAGCTCCAAAATGCAGTCTCAGTGGTAATTTTCAAGTCAGTAAATGTCACAGTTCATTTCAGAATTCCCAGTCTCACCGTCATAATCCTCCAACAACCAGCTACAAGACCAGGCAAGGTGAACCAAGAGCTGGGCTTTACTTAAGAGCAAGTTTGTGGCTCTGGTTGAAGGTTAGGATTCTGCTCTCTGGTTACCAATTGCTGCCACACTGTCTAGTTAATCTTCTGGTGTTGCTGCAGCATTTTAAGTGATTCTTAATTTCCCTTATTTTGGTGTTTACGCGGTGGAGGCATTCCCAGGAGTTCTGGCTGCCAAAGTTCCGGAAGAGAAACAGGTATTCCTTTTCTGCTCCAGCTAAAGGAGTTACTCTGTTTTAAACCATTCCAGTCATTAACTGAAGGCACAGATACAACCTTTTGAGTCCGAAATCTGCTTGAAACTTCAATGGAAGTGTCTCCAGGAGGTTCTCAGTCTGTCCCAGCCTCTGAAAAACGGCTGCAAGGAGGTTTTCCAGGCATCCTTCCTGCTTCCTGAAGGGCTGGATGAGGACAGTTCAAGCAGAGCTTTGCCCACACCCCTTTCCCAAGCTGCCAGATGTGGGTGTTGCTCCACATCTGTGGTGGGTCTCTGCAAGAGCATTTCTGGGAACCGCGTTCCTGGACAGCCGGAGACGTGTGAGGAAGGATTAACGGGGTTCACAGGCCGAGCCTGGCACAGGGGTGAGTGAGGAGGATCGTAGGAGAGGGACTCAGCTGGGATGGGAAGGCTGTGAACATAAAAGGAAGCAAAGGATTATTCACTGAGCTCTGCCGAGAGGAAATAGCACTGATGGGAAGAGGCCCAAAAGAAAACGTCAGCCTGGCTTTCGGGAAACTGGATGCATTTTTAGGATGCCCGGAGTAAGGATTAAATAAGCAGATAAGATGCTGAATCTTGTGACATAATCATGATAAAAAAAGGAAGAGAGCCCCAGCCTGGCAGTTGGGTGATCTCCTTGGGTTTTTTTCATCTGCTTGCCAACCTTGGGAAACCTGCCTCTTGCCTTCACTTGTGGCCTCATTAAGATGTAATTTCTTTGGGAAAAGGCTCCTGGGGACTTGTTTTGAGTTCATGTTATGGTGCTTCCTTCTTGTGCTGCCTAAATAAGGATTTAGGCACTAAATAAGGGGTTTGATACTAAATAAGGATACAGTGTGTTGAGGGAGTAAAGTTTCTCCCTTTTGACTCAAGGTGACATTAAAGCATTTATGGAAGACATGACATGCTGGACCCAAGTCCCTCCTGGCAGAAAAAAACCCAAATTTCTCCAAAATCAGAGTGCACTTGCAGAGGGTAAAGGGCATCCCAGTGCCACGTTTCCCTGTTGTTGCTTTGTGAGCCAGGGCAACATCTGGATGTCTTTACCACAGCAGATGCTGAAGAGGAGACAGTAAAACATCTGGTTTATGAGCTCCATTGGGTTTTAGGAGCAAACTGGGTATTAAGAGGCTGATGCCAAAACTTCTGCAGTCCTGTTCATACCACTAAGAGAGTCCTACAGGCTGCTATGGAGTGCTGCTACAGGGAACACGGATAACTGGGATTTTAGGGATCTTTAGGGTTGGCAAGCAGCTGATTGAAGGGGTTTGTCACTACATTAAGGCCGAAAGTAACAAACAGATGCTCAGTCTTTTGGTGGAATTCAGCTTTTAAACTTTGAAAGCTTCTTCTAACTCCTCAAAATTTTCCAGCGTGTTAAAAGAAAATTCCCAGGGAACTGAGAAATTTTCTAAACAAATCAAATCTGAAACAAGAGTAGGATGTGGTAGGAGCAATAAATACAAGAGTGCTTTCTTTTCCTCTCATAGCTACAGTTATCTGAGTTTAAAATGCCTGCTGGGAGGATCCCTGGAAGAGACTGAGCAGGTGAAGGGCTTCCAAGCTTAACAAGCTCTGACAGATAAGAGCAGGGACTCATCTAGCAAAGAGCTTTCAGAGTATCAGTTAAAATACTTGCTCTTTGGAAAATGAAGATGAGACAGTCTTGTGTCTGGCAGAATCCCAATAATCCCCAGAGAACATGGAAAGTGAAGGGGGAATACCCTTGGCTCTGCACTTCAAAGAGGAGATAAAAAGTCTCCGAGGTGTGATTTATTTTTTTTGGTTCAACAATCTTTGTAGGCTTTAGTGTAAACTCTTCACATCCAGTCTCCTTGCTCTGAGTTTCTCGCCAGCATATGCAGCGAGAAACTTTCTCCCCCCAAAATTGCAAATTATATCAGAATGTGATGAGACAGATAACTGAGCATATTCTGGAGTGAGGAGAGACAAGCCAGCCAGCAAATATAGGATATGTTGTGTCATCTGCTGAAATGTCCAAGGGTAAACGTGGCTCTTGGTGGTCTGTGAGCTGTCCCTTAGACCTGATGCTGGAAATCAGTCAGGCCTGAGCTCAGATCCTGCTGGAAAGCCATGGGAGAAGTGCTAAATACTGTGAGGCTGATGAGGCCCTGGCATTGCTGCCCAGAGAAGCTGTGGCTGCCCCATCCCTGGAAGTGTCCAAGGCCAGGTTGGAACAGCCTGGGATGGTGGGATGTGTCTGTGCCCCATCACGGGGGACTGGAACTGAATGAGCTTTAAGATCCCTTCCAACCCAAACCAGTCCATGATCCTGTGATTCCGTAACTATTTACTGCAAGAACGGAAGTGGGAAAACTAATATCAACAATAATTTTAATCACCAGATGAAATTATTCTGTTAATCTCCAAACTTATCCTTAATTTCAGCAGAATTTGCCAAATATATTCAGCGGGAAACTTTAGGGTGGGAGATGAAGGTAATGGTGAAGGGACAGCGTCACAACAGCCCTTCCCTGGACCCACCAGTGGTTTAGTCTGGATGTGAAAATGGAGACTTAATCTCTGCTTTGACCGAGGACATCAGAGCCCCTCAAACTCTTCTAAACAGCTTCTTTTTTTCCATCACCATCCCTGGATACTCCATCCTTTCAAGGTCAGAATCTCCCGATGATTTGTGAACTCCACTGCAGCTGATTTATTGAGTTTTTTCACTCTTTCACGGTAGTTAGAGTTATATAGTGTGTTTGCCTCCAGATGAAATACATGATATAAAGTACTAAGGAAATGTTTGAAGCTAATAAAAAGAGCATAAACCCCTCCCAATTCCTCTGTCCTGCTGACTTCAAAATACACCAGTTGGTCACACCGAACAAGGAATGCCAAATGTATGGGAAATGCAGAATTTCCAGGAATAGCTGCTGAGATGCAAGCCAAGCCTCTGATGTTGGGAAGAAGAATTGTGAACCCATTCTGAACCTCACTCCCAGTCCTGGAGGAAGGTCACCACAAACTCAAGGATAGTATGGACCAGTGTGTCCTTGCTTCTGAAATTCCTGAATCCTCTAGTGTTTCAAAAAGGATGAGCACTTTGGCCCACATCATGAATAAACATGGGTTTTTTTCCCCAGAAGGAACAAACTGTAAGTTGTTCCTAGATCTAAACATTCCTTATTAACCCTTTTCTCTCTTTTTTTTTTTTTTTTTTGTCAGTGGTAGAACTAACTGAAGGACTCATTCTTAACAACATTCAGGGAAAAAAATAACTTATCTATTGCAACATCTAATCGGGGCCACGTTTATGTCAAAATCAAATGTTTTTCTTACAAATCCTCTTTTGTGCAAACAGAAATGTGCCCAAGGGAGCGTGTTCCTTGCATTGTACAGGCTGAAAAATCAAATTGATCCTCTCTGGTCTTATAACCTGTGAATCACACTCAATTTTACTAGAGTGGCAGAGAAAAAAGTTGTATCTGGATAGCAAACATGACCAGACAATAATGAGGTATCTGTCCCTTTCTGAATCCTGTTAGTCCAGTTCTTGGATGAGTAGGTGTCCAAGCTTGGTATTCCAAGTAAAGCAGAGGTATCCCAGTTGCTTTCAACCATTGCTTAACATAATGAACAAAATATTCACAAAAAAAATAAATAAATAAAATAAAAATAGGGCAATGATTCAAAGGTGAAATCCCACAGTAACCTCAATTCCTGGCATTGCCAAGGAAATCCATGGTCTGACAGGGGGAGTTTTCCAAGTAAAAGTTCCCCAGGAACCCGCTGTCCTCTAAGGATCAGAGGAGAACAAGGTCTGACAGCAAAGACAAGAAGTTCTGAGGAAGAGCAGTGGGCTCCCTCTTGGAATTAGGCTCCATGTCTAGGATTTCAAGGAACTGAAGAGGCAGATGAATCAGTTATCCTCAACATTCCCATTCCTGCCAAGCCTACGGAGGCTCCTTCACATCTCTTGGGGCCGAAGTGATACAAAGGAAAGTAAAATTTGACCTCTGCATGTTTCTCTTTTCCTTGTAATGAGAAAAATCAGGAGTTAAAGCCAGGAAAATTTAAATATCCTGCAACGAGTCCTGCAGAGTGTGGTTTTCAAATATAAAAACACAGCCTCCACTTTGGCTCACAGCAGCAATTCACACCTCAGGGCCACTATTCAACCTTCCTGCAATATATATATGTGTATATATATTTTTTTTATTTTACTTTTTTTCAGCTGGGAGCTGCCTTTAAGTTAATTTTTTTATCAGAAGCGTGCTATCTGCCTGTGTTTTTTTTATAGGCAAATACACGTGTACCAGATCCTTGCTTAACTAATTTAAATCCACTGAAGAAGGCAAAGAGCTGATTTTTAATTTTCAACAAATTACGTGTTTTTTTATCCTCAATTTAAATATTTTAAGCCCTTTTCTTCTTCATTATTATTTTTTTTTTTAAATTTTTGTTTCTGGGAAATCGGTAACTCAAATTCTGTTCTGCTTCATCTCTGTGTCAGACCCCACACAGAGTATGAAAGTCTTTGTTTTGGGACATTGTCGACTTGAAGGGGGCTGTGTTGGTTGTCTCTTCAATGACCAAACCAGTGGTTGGTTTTGAGGTCACAGCTATGTGTGTGCCAGATGGCTTTGTGGTCAGCCAGCTCATATAGAAATCTCTGGTGGTTTGGGATCAAAGAAAAGAGTGTTGTTTGTAATAACTTGGAGAAAGATCTGTGGGCAACGTTTGCTGGAAATGAGCTTGTGAGGAATATGAGGCTCCTGCATTTGACATGTTCTCTTATTAATTATTTTTTTTCATGCTTCGAATGAATGTGTTAATGGCATGCTTTGTGCCAGATGAACTTGGTAAACTCCCTGAAGAAGGAGTTTATCTCGAGGTAAACTCTAGATTTGTCTTGAGATATGAGGTCCCAGGAAAACTAGGGAGACGGCAGGACTGTGGACAATCCTTGTGCAAAGAGGGGACCATGAACAAACCTTTGGGCCTTGGTGTCACTGAAAACCATCATCAGTTAATCACAGAAGACACGAACACTGGGGGGAAAAAAAAGGCAAAGGATAAAGGGGAAAATTCCTAATACACAAAAACCCCCCATAAAATCATCCAGAACCAAAACTGAAGGAGAGACACTTCCACGGTGAAGAAGGTCATGGAAAGCACCAAAACTGGAAGAGACTTGTGAGGTTGTTGCTAAGATGAACATAATCATCTCATGGTGTCTCCAAATGCATTAATAGGGGAACCAAACCAAATCACTGAGTCTGGGAATATTCAGGCAAAAGAACCAGGGATAATTAAGGCGCTGAAAAATGTGCCTTGTAGCAAAAGTCACAAGGTGCTGAGAGCCTGTAGCTGTCACAGCTGGGGGAAAAATGTATCCTGATCAGATTCTTACAGTACTTACTTTGGAAGATGATTGAGGAGAATTTTCAGTCTTGAGAGACCAAAGGGACCTCGAGGGTGGAGGTTGGATCCAGACATGCTGAGATCTAAAATAAAGACACGTAACAAGTCATTAGAGCAGCTCAGAACAGAGAATGTGGCTGAGTTTCCATTGCCAGCAATCCTCCAAACCACCACAGGATATTTTTCCCCATTTCAAGCCTGAATTAACTGCCAGGAGCCTAATGACCTCTTAAGAAAGAAGTCAGACAAGATGATCACCATGGTCTCCTCTGATCTTACAGCCTATGACTAATGTGTCATGTGTTTGTTCTCTCATTTTCTCTGGGGAAGCAGGAGATGGAGTGGGCTGTTCTGTTTTGGAAGTATTATTGGGAGTTTTTAGTATTATTTCGGAGGTGGGAGGTCAGAAATGTGTTAGAGTTGGAATGTTTGGGGGGGTGGTTCTTTACGAGGAGCCTGTTCCATCCTGGCTGCTCTGTATTTCATACCTCATGTGTAAGAAAGTGTTGTGGTGCCAGAGGGTTGAGGTATTCCCAGCCCAAGAGCTGTGGGTGATCCTTAAGGAATGAGTTTCTCCCTCCAAGATGTAGGAAGCTACCACACGCAGGAGAAGCATTGCCTCACTGATCAGATCCAACTTGATTTGGTGCTTTAGATCCCACGGAAAAATATCCCAATGCTGATCTGGAAGACCTGTGGGGCTCCTGCGCTCATCCACAGCCTTTCCTTCACGGAAAATGGGGGATGTAGAGCCCAGCAGTGCTCGTTGAGGAGATAGTGCTGGCCCTCTGAGCTGGGTCAGAGTTCAGAGATGAGCATCAGGGCTTCTTAGTCACTTTTCAAATATTAAGATAGCTCATAATAACACTTGCAATCAGCCAACGATAACTATCTCACATATCCCAGCTGTGACTAATGAAGATGATTTTTGAGGGGAAAAATACTATTTATCCAGGACAACAGCTTATAATGTCATTAAAAAATGTCATTGCTTTGTAGTGTCTAATGAAGCATGAAATATCACCCTTGCTGTTGGTTTCTTCTTGCAGATACGTATACACAAAATATAGATTTTTTTGTGTTCAATTCAGAAAAAAAAGGAGAAAGTAGTTTTGTAAGTATACAACCAGCCTTTAATATCTTGTTGAACAAAACGTCCCATCCCTGGGAATGCTGGAGGCCAGGTTGGATGGGGTTTAGAGCAACATGGCCACCCAAACCCAACACACCATGGCATGGGTGGGGCAAGATGAGATTTAAGGTCCCTTCCAACAAAAAAAATCCTGTGCTCCTATAATTCTGTGGTTATCATCACTTCCCGAGGACAGCACATCAAACCACTGATCTAAGGGGGCCACTCTCTGAGCTCTAATATCCAACCAACTCCTGATCCAGTCCACTGTAAACCCATCCAAGCCACAAGCCTCCAGCTTCATCAGCCTTTTTTGTTATCCTGTATATTAGTAGCCAATTGAAGCTCAAACTGAGCTTTTGCATTTCTGATTTTTTTCTGCATGACTTAACAACCTCCCTAAACAAAGTCCTAGTTACCTTCCCCTCCTTCCAAAGGAGATACATCCTTTTTTTGACTCTTAGCTAATTCAAGATCTCCTTACTCAACCAGGGCGGCCGTCTACCTTTCCTGCTCGCCTTATGACATACCGGGACAGCTCCTGTGCCTTCAAGATCTCATTCCTGAAGTACTCCCAGCTATCCTGAGCCCCCTTGTCATTAAGGGCCGCCTCCCAAAGAATTTTCCTAATCAGTTCCTTGAATAAACCAAAACCTGCCCTATGCAAATCCAGTTTAGATGTTATACTGGCCCCCCTCTTTGCTGCACTATTAATTGAAAATTGAATAATCTCATGATCACTACGTCCCAAACAACGTCTGACAGCCACATTACTCACCAGATCTTCCCTATCTGTGATATATATATATTAATACGTCAAAAGTAGTCATAATAAATCCTGGGGACATTATTGTAATATATATATTAATTCAGTAATAGAGCGTAACCAGTCATAAGAGATCTTGGGGAAGTCTGTTATAATATATCTTCCCAAGATTATTAGGAGTGGTTTCAGGCAATATTTCTTTTTAATTTTCCTGCCCTTTGCCAAGCTTTTTTTTAACAGATATGTAATGAGAGTGATCCTGACTCAGTGTGGTGAGTGCTCTCTGACATTGCCAAGAGCTGAGTTTCCTTTCTCCCAGTGCTCTCCGGTGTTTCTGAGGAAGGAGCTCTTGTGGTTCCCGTGACTCAGGTTTATTCAGTGCTGTCACGTTTGTTTATTGGGTTTATAACCTTCCAGGCCTTTCTTTCAGCACGTCCAACAAACCACCGAGACCCAGAATCCTCCCTCCTCATATTAAATCCACACCTCAGTCACATTTTGGAGCCTCCCTGGTTTTTCCTGCAGGGATGAGGAAGACCCAGGCGAGCTGACAAATATTTGTGTGTGTCTTTTACCCTCAGGTTTGGGAGACATGCCATTTCCCAAATGCAACAGGGAAGTCCTCTTCCACTTCAAAACCATGCCCGAGCCAAGCTGACGAGCCGTGATTTTTTTAACCACCCACTTGATTATGTAGAATTGTTTGCCTAAGGGCTTTCTTCTGCTTCTCAACCCCCTCCCCGTGCTGATGGTATTTATACACACATTCAGCTTGACGTACACAAGTGTCTGATGCCAATTACGCCGCTCTGACAAATGGAGCAGAACACGCATGTAAATGTTTGCAGGAAGGAAGCCCTGATCCTGTTTATATCCCTCTGAAGGAAAATAATCTATGGGCTGTAAATCCAGCCTCCGTGAAAAACCCAGCTTGTCACATCATTCTGCTGTTGGCCAACGGTGCTGCTGCTGCTGCTGCTGCTGCTGTGGCTTTTTCCTTTTGGAATGTGTTGGAGCGTGAGGTGCTGTTCCTAGGAATAGCTGGGATTTGTAATCCAGGAGGTACCACCCAACCTGGGACTGTGCCAGTGGCCACCCATTTTCTGCTGGGACTGATCCATCCCATCCCTGCTCCTGGTGGAGAGGCCCCTTTAGCACGACACTGTTGTTGTCCCTAAAAGCAGGATTCCTCACCTGGTGGGCAGCCAGACAATATCACAGAGCTGGAATTTTTAAAATACCTTGAAATTCAAGTACATTTTCTTTCATCCCACTGGTTTATTAACTGCTGCTTCTTCAGAGCCAGACCATAACCATTCTCACTTGTTATAAATTTGAATTTTGAAGGAGGGTCAACGTGGTTTTTTTGCTCCTGGTGCAATTTGAAGAAGCTCACCATGATTTATAGTCACGTAAGATTCTGGAGAATGTGCAATTTTCAGTTCTCCCTTATCGTGCTGTCTTCAAACCTCCCACCTAATCGGTGCTAAACATCTTCTTGCTTTAAACATCTGATCTCCAGAAGACCAGAAAGGGCACTGAGTTATAAACTGTGAGGTTGCTCTTCAGCCTCTCACAACATCACTCAAGAGCAGATATCAGAGGCATTTTACTTCTAATAAACATCATGTGCAGAGCAATGGCTTTGGAGATCTTTCTCCTTTGCTAGAACTCAGTTTCACTGTCAAGTCTGCAAATATTTGAGACTGAATTGCACAAGATGTGTTTCACGTTTGGACCATGTGCTTAATTAAAGCATTCATGGTTGGATCTGATGCTTTATTTCAGCTTTTGAAGAGTTCTCTACCTGCTTCAAGTCGTTCTTCTGCTGCTGGCCATGGAAAGAGAAAAGAATCTCTGAAGAATATCCTTCCTGCCCCAAAATATGCAAAATCATTTCTGGGTGATGCCACTCCTCTGGAGGAGACTCTGTTTCTCTGGTGGTTATAGGCCAACACCTCAAATGTGATGAAGTGAGATGGGATGAATCTGACCATCATCAGATTTTCGTAAGATCACCCTGAATGTGGGAAAAAAATACCAGTAAAAAACCTGTGCTTTTCTACCCAGAAAAGCTCTTCCTAAAAATTGCTTTGGGGTTTTTTTCTCAGCCCCAGTGCTGGAAGTGACCCATTCTGATTCTCTCAGAGCTCCCAAGCCAAACCACACCTCTCTCTATTTTATTTTTTGTTACAAGGTTTTTCAATAAGAGGGGTGCACAAACAGTGCAAAACCTCAGAGTTACATTACTAACTTTTCAAAATGCCTAAGAAAGTAAATATTTTGGAAGGGAATGAGGGCAGCCATTACATAAATGAGGGAATTACTGAAGTGTCTAAGGCAGGATTTCACATGACATTATTATGCAGCTTTTATATACCATTAACAGTCTCCTTTTGTAATCTGCATACTTTCCTAATATGAGATTCCTTTGATGTCCATCCATTTTATTATACTTGGTGATGTTTCTAATTACCAGGATCAGTGCATCATTACTTTTGCTGTTGTTGCACTCACTAATGGTCTATGAAGTGGTCTTTTTCCCCCTCTTTTTTTCCCAGCTCAACACTTTATGAAACAAGCAACACTTTGCTGTAATGGGAATCATAATTTCGAGAACCCTTTCCCCCATAACTGTTTTCTGGTGCTTTCCCATTTTCTGTCGAAGCCCCAGACACATGTTTGTAATCCCTCTTGGTGTCAGAGTGATGTCTACATGTTCCGGAAACTCTGAGACTCAAAATGCACATTTTCCAACAGCAATGATGCAATGATTGGTTTAGGCTGGATCTTATTAAGACTGACAGTGCTTTTCAAGTGTTTTTCAGCTGTACTTCAGCTTTATCTGGACTTATGTGAATCCCAGGTCTCTTACCAGTCTCAAGTGACACTATAGACATAAATGAGACTGGAATACCAAAACTAGAATGCAATAAATCTGAATTCATTCAGCAAAATATTGAAGACTTACCTGCCAGGAGTCAAAACCAGGAACAACCATTTCCAAACACAGACAACAGACCAAAGGGAAGAGATTATAAGAAACAATACGTAGAGATTTTTCAGGTTTCAGGAGGGGGGGTTTGTATTATTTATAAGAAAACAAATGCCAAATATATTGTTTTGGATAACTCCTTCATGGAAGAAGCACAAACTGAGTTGTGAAGCACAGCCCCACTCTCAACTCAGCCTTTGAAACACAGATTAAAGTTGTCTGTGCCACAGAGGCATTAGTCAGCTCTGCTCTCTTGCTGCTTCTTGAAGAGATCTGCTTTGCATTTCATTGGGACTACTGCGAAATTGCTTTCAGCTATAAATTTCCAGTGAGTTTTTTGTTTGATTGGGGTTTAATTTTTTTTCATTCCCAGGCCTGGCTAAGGCAGTGTGTGCTGCCGTGAAAGGTGACTACCTCTGTCTAGAGTAGAGCTGGTGGAGCTATGGTGGGTGAATATTGATCCCATCATACCTATTGCTGGTTCATTTACCAAAGAAGAAGATAAAAACACAGGTTATATCAAACTCAAATGGAATTTTCAAGCCATTTTGTGTCAGGGAGGTTAAATAAAGCAGCTGGGTCTTTAGATTCAACCATCAGCAGAAACCCAAGCTGAGATTATGTACCATCTATGAAATGGAAGATTAGGAACAGCTCAGGGCAAAAGGATGCCCCTGGAATGATGATTCAAATCCCTTTGAGTCACTGCTAATGAAGGGAGCTCTACTCCAAAATTTTGGATGTGATAAGTGTCATTCCTTGTGCTGAATACGTTCAGCCTAAACTGAGATGTTTTAGAAAACAAAAAACAAAGGAAGAAGATCTCACCCCTGTTGGAGCCATGTGTCTGTGTAGTGAGGCTTCTTGAGTCTGCAAGGGTGTGTGATCAAAGCTCCATCCTTGTCCCAGCTCAGGGGATAATGCACAGTGATCCTTCCCTGTGCTGAAGGACATGTATGTGAAGCCACAAAAGTGGTTCTGGGGTGATGTTGTCACACTGGGTTGGTTTAAGTCACCTGGGCTGATGACCAAGGCTGGTATTTCTCCTCATTTCTATGGTAACTCCCTCACAAACTGGTGATATTTTACGTACAAGCGAATGCTCAATGAAGGCTGTGGATGTTGTGTACTTGGACCTTAGCAAAGCCTTTGACACGGTTTCCCACAATAAGCTTCAGGAGAAACTTGTAAAGCACGGGCTGGAAAGGAACATTTTATACTGGGTTCCAAACTGGTTGGAAGGGTGAGCTCAGAGGGTGGTGGTGAATGGTGCAACATCGGACTGGCGGCCAGTCACCAGCGGAGTCCCACAGGGGTCAGTGTTGGGCCCAGTACTGTTCAACATCTTTATCGATGACATGGACGAGGGAATTCAATCCATCATCAGCAAGTTTGCAGATGATACTAAGCTGGGGGCAAATGTTGAACTGCCGGAGGGTAGGAAGGCCCTCCAGAGGGACCTTGACAGGCTGGAGAGATGGGCAGGCTCCAACAGTATGAGGTTTAACAAGACTAAGTGCCGGGTTCTTCACTTCGGCCATAACAACCCCATGCACCGCTATCGGCTGGGGGAGGAGTGGCTCGAGACTAGTGAAGTGGAGAGAGACTTAGGTGTACTGATCGATAGGAAACTCAATATGAGCCAGCAGTGTGCCCAGGTGGCTAAGAAGGCCAATGGCATCCTGGCCTGCATCAGGAACAGTGTGGTCAGTCGGTCCAGGGAGGTTGTCCTTCCCCTGTACACAGCGCTGGTCAGACCTCATCTTGAGTACTGTGTGCAGTTCTGGGCTCCCCAGTTTAAGAGGGATGTTGAGCTGCTTGAGAGGGTCCAGAGAAGGGCAACGAGGATGGTGAATGGACTGGAGGGTAGGCCCTATGAGGAGCGACTACAGGAACTGGGACTGTTCAGTCTGGAGAAGAGGAGGCTCAGAGGGGACCTCATTGCTGTTTACAACTACCTGCGGGGAGGTTGCAGCCAGATGGGTGTAGACCTCTTCTTCCAGGCTGACGACACCAGAACGAGAGGGCACGGCCTCAAGCTACGCCAGGGGAGGTTCGATCTTAACGTTAGGAAGCGGTTTTTCACAGAGAGAGTAATTGCATATTGGAATGGGCTGCCCAGGGAGGTGGTGGAGTCGCCATCCCTGGAGGTGTTTAAGAGAAGACTGGACGAGGAGCTTAGTGACATGGTCTAGCTGGGGGGGGTAGGGCTGGATGACACTGGGCCCCTTCCGGCTCGGAGTGGCCTGCTAGACTGTGAGGGATCTAGGTTGGTGTTATGCTCTGGGATGTGCTCTCGGTCTCTGTACGGGTGTTAGATGGTGAGTTGGACTAGATGATCCTTGTGGGTCCCTTCCAACTCATAATATTCTGTGTGATTCTGTGTGTGTGAAGGCCATATGCAGTGTGATTTTATATGGTGTCATGTTCTAGAACCTTACAAGCAACAACTGTGGTTGCCTCACTGAAAAATATCTCCTGCAGTTGCAGTTCAGGTTGATAATCTTTAGAAATTCTTTGCAAGTGGGCTTTTCTGTCTCAAGTGGAATGGTATAAAAACATCTGGTTTAAAACAACCGTGGTTCTCAGAAGAGCTTGTCAGCATGCTGGAGGGAAGGGATGCCAGAGGGACCAGGACATTCCAGAGAGGAGGGACAGTGAAGTTCAACAAGACCAAGTGCAAAGTGCTGGACATGGGTCAGGGCAATCCCAAGCATGGGCTATATGGAGAACGGATGGAGAGCAGTCCTGAGGAGAAGGACTCAGGGCTGCTGAGGGATGAGAAGTTCACTGTGTGCACTGACAGCTGCAGAAGGACTTGGGACACAGGCCTGGAGGGACAGGACACAGGGAATGGCTTCCCACTGCCAGAGTGCAGGGTTAGGTGGGATATTGGGAAGGAATTCTTCCCTGTGAGGGTGGGGAGGCCCTGGCACAGGTTTCCCAGAGCAGCTGTGGCTGCCCCATCCCTGGAAGTGTCCAAGGCCAGGCTGGAGCAACCTGGGATAGTGGAAGGTGTCTCTGCCCATGACAGAGGGGCTGGAATGAGATGATTTTTAAGGTCTCTCCCAACACAAGCCATTCTATGATATATTTTCATGCCATTGCTCTATGAGGGGCTTAAAAGATCTTAAGTAAGTAAAACCACTGTGTTTTTTCCCTTCTGCATGAATAGTGTCCCTTATCAGGTTTTCATTTTTAGTTCCCTTCGTTCTCCTTCAGTTTCCTTAAAGGGTTCTCACATTTCCTGTCTGACTTGGCAGTGGTGCCCTGGTTGGACTCTCGCCACCCTCCTTTTGGACACACAAACCCAAACCCCAAGTGGCCCTTTCTTGGTTGTGCCATCAATTAACCTCATTATGAAAAGCAACCTCTCCAACCCCCAGAACCTTCTGCACTTGGATTGTCCAGTAACTTTCTCACGTATTGGTCAGTCTTCGGGGTCTTTATTCCCCTGATGTTAATTCTGGGTGGTTGTTTATTTCCCCTGAGCTGCCTCGAGCTGCTAGGTTTCAGATATCAGAGCTCTGCAAACAGTACAAGCCATGCAAACAATACAGGGATATGAACAAGTGACTGTGAGTCACAGCTCCTGCTTTCAGCTCCCACCTACACTGCTCCACTCCATTAACTCCTGCGAGGCTTCAGCTTCACTCCTTTGCAGGAATTTTCTGTCTGGAGCGCAGTGGTTTCGGCAACCTTAGAAGAAAAGGGCTTAGATACCCACATTTAATTTTTCGTTTAATTCGTTTAAGCACTGCAAATCAATAGCTGATACAGTGATGAATTGGCTGTGATTCCCGTTCTTACCCAGTGATGACAGCTACTTGCCCTCCTCCAGACCTCGGCCCTCCCAGCAGTGCAAATTCTTGTGAACTGTGATTCAAGCCAGAATTTATGGGGAAAATGAAAAACAGAGGTCCTGCTGTTGCTGCAGAAAATGAGAGCCACCTGCACGGGGAATGAGGACACAGCCAAAGGGAAGCTATGCCAGGAGAAAGGCTGCTTGTTTTGCCTTATAAACAGGTTTGATAATTGGGTAGAGAAAAAATGGTGACGACAAAAAGGCACAAAAAAAGCAAAAACCACTGGGTCCACTGGCTGCCCAGACTGTCCTTGCACCATGGCAGGGCACAAGCTGAGCCTTCCTGGGGCTGTGTGCCCCATGGAAAACCCCTGGTGGAAGCTGGATTGTTTCCCCCTGCCCTCCTTTCCTCCCTTGCAAAGAGGAGCTTCTCTTCCCTGTGTCTAAGTATCGCTTAACAACAGAAAGGTACTTTCTCTCCCAAGGCCCAGCTCCCTTTTGGGAGCCCCACACGGGTTTTCCTGACCCAAGGGAGGGAGGAGGGCAGCCATCTTGCCAGTGGAACAATACAGGGAAGTCCCATTCTGCTGAGCTTTGGCCCAGGAGCAGATTGTTGGTCTGGTTGTTAAAGTGGAAGCCTCAAGTTCAGCTGCTGCCCTGGGGGGATCTGGGGAATGGCCTTCACAAGGAAATTCAGCAAATACACCTTGAGCTTAGCGCAGAGCCCCACCTTTGAGCACAGTTTCACCCTTGGCCAAGGCAAAATGCATTTTTGCTGCAAATACGGTGTGTGAGCTACTGACACACACTGCAGGGTGAGAACTGCGTGCAAGAAGATGTTCACTGGATAAGGATGCTCTGAATGGAGTCACCTGTGTTTGCTTGGAGGCACTTACACAGGTCCGCCCCATCCGTGGAAGGAGCCAGATTGTTCTTCTCTCCCCCCAGCTGTTGTTGGGTTTGACTGGAAGGTCTTTGGGCATGTCTTGATGCACACCAAACTCAGGGTAGTCCTGATCCCTGCAGCGATCTTGGTGTGACAGGGACAATTCTCACCAGAGGGATGTAAAAAACAGTTCTTCTTTCTCTCCCTACATTCGAAGAGTACATTGATTTTCGCATGGATTTCCTGTGGGTCCTGATGAAAAACTTGCCTTTAAAGGAGCTTTCCAAGCTTAGAGGTTATCAATTGCTGTTGAAGTCTTCTGCATGTGCTATGGATGACACATTCCACAACATGATGGATGGAAAAAATGCTTTTATCCGTGCCTGGTGACCCAGACCTTTACATGGTGGAAATCAACAGACTCGGGAGAATGTATCTATAAAATAATTCTCCAATGAAGATCTGACCTTTCACCTTTTCAATAGGAATATGATGATTTTTTTACGCCTGTACTATGAACAGTCAAGACTAGACATCATTTCCCTTTGGTCTGCATCCTGTTTTTGAGAACAATAGCTGCATTTTTGACAGAGTGCCAGCCTGTAATTCATGCTTCCCTGCATCCTTTGGAGCACAGATTTGGCTGATACTACAATAATTTGGTGCATTGAAATGACTGTTCCAATTAGAGCAGTTGTTTGGGTTTTCTTTTTCCTAGTCAATATTATTTCTCCAAATTTAAATATTTTAGAAATAATAAACAAGGAAGAGAGGCCTCACCTCTTGATGAAATATGGGTGCATGACACATGACTTGATCTCCAGTCCACTCAAATGTGATACAGTTCAGAAGTTCAGCTTGGGATCAAACTTTGTCAAGTTTATGTCCTGCTTGAGAGGAATCCAATGAAAAACAGAGGGAGAGGAAGGCAGTGGTCAACACGGAGTAAACAGAACAGCTGGGGGCAAAAAATGCATTGAAAGAATGAATATTTTGTATTTTTGGTTATACTATCACTGGCTTTCACCCAGATTGTCCTCTGAGCACAGCCCTAAAAGTTGCTGGATGCACTGAACCTGCTGAGCATCACCCACTGGCACCAATGAGTCTGCAAATAATCCACCCAACATTTGACTTACATTTTCTGTGTGTTTCTTCCTCCTTCCCCGCTGATTCAGAATGCTTGAAACATCCCTTTTTGTTTACATGCCTTAATTCTCCCCCTTCCACTGCTGACCAGTTCTCACAACCTTTCTGCAGAGGTCCCATTTCTCACACCTTCCCCACTTGCTGCGCTGAACTCTCCCACAGTGTCCAGCTGGAAAATTTTGCCAGGTTTAGTAACCTCGTTCTTCAGACCAGGGCTGCTGAGCAGCACATCTGGGAGCTCTGCAAAGCGAGGCAGCACAAGGCAGGAGAAGCTGCCACAGCGTTGTGTCTTGTGGCCTAATAAATTGTCCTTAATCAACATGTAAATATTATTTGGCATAGCCTTAGCCTGTCCCTCTTGTCAAGTAAAACATGAAGATGATTTAAACCACTTCTCAAGCAAGGAGAGGTGCAGAGAGTTTTGAGGGCTTGGCTGGTGAACAGGTTGTAAGTTGAGCTCATTCATTTACAGTTGAGACATCTTCAAAACCTGGTTTAACCAGGAAAGTAGCTGCTCTTCCTCCCCAGTGTGCCTGGCAGGCTGTGTCTTCGGTTCAGATTTGTGGGATATCTGAAACAGCGCAGTGGAAAAAAGCAAGGGAGTTCTGAATGCAAAACTTAGCTATGCCCTTTATTATTTGAAGAAAGCAATTTTAATTGTTATTGTTGAAGGAGGAAAGTTATGGAGATCTGCTCATTTTGTCCAGATAAACCAAGATCTCCCTTTGAGATAAGACTTTATTCCCATAGCAACTCTTGCACAAGACCAAAATCCCAAGGAGCGGGTTGTGAAATAAGAAATGGTAAGAAAAAACCCATTTGGTTGGTGAGAAGTGAAAGCGTCGCTCCACAGACCACAGTGGGTGGTTTCTTTGACTCAGGTACTCTGCTGGGAGACATCTGGGAATGCTCAGCGTGGGTGAACCCAGAGGTCTCCCAATGAGCAGCGGGAGGCGTGTGATGCAAGCCAAATGAAGTGACACCGGCAGTGTCATTGCACTTTGCATCCACTCAGCAGCCTCCTCATGAGCAGCTCGAAAGGAGGCTGGAAAAGTGATTTCACCGTGGGGAAAGAAGACGTGATGTGGGATGTGCACAGGCAGGGAGCTCTGCAAAGCCTTCCTCGTTGAAAGCTGGTCTTGATTTTTTGGTTTTGATTGCCGTGTTAAAAGGTTACGCTTACATTAGGCTTCAGAGATCAGATCTAACACACCAACCAGTTAAAGCAAAGCTCTGGGAACATTTTCCACGGACTGAACTGGCTGCCTGTGTTTAGACAATTGATGCAAGACTTTAGCTCTGGGTGAGACTGAGCTCTCGCTTGTACCAGCAGTGGTGTGGCCAGCTGGCCAGCAGAACCAGGGCAGTGACTGTGCTGGGCGCTGCTGAGGCCACAGCTCCAATCCTGGCATCAATTCTGGGCCTCTCTTGACCAGAAGGACATTGAGGGGTTGGAGCGTGTCCAGGGAAGAGAACAGTGCTGGCGAAGGGGCTGGAGCACCAGGAGCAGCTGAGGGAGCTGGGGGGGCTCAGCCTGGAGAAAAGGAGGCTCAGGGGGCACCTTCTCCCTCTCTCCAGCTCCCTGACAGGAGCAGGGAGCCAGATAGGGGTTGGCCTCTTCTCCTAGGCAACGAGGGACATGAAGAAACCTCCTCAAGCTGTGCCACGAGAGGTTTAGGCTGGATATTAGGAAAATATTTCTTCACTGAAAGGGTGGTGAAGCACTGGAACAGGCTGCCCAGGGAAACCGTGGAGCCCCCATCCATGGAGGGATTTAAAATATGTGTGGATTTGGGCACGTGGTTTAATATCATGAAATATCATCAGCCTTGCCAGTGCTGGGGGAATGGTTGGGCTTGATGGCCTTAGGGGTCTTTTCCAACCTAAATTATTCTATGAGTCTAAGATACTTAAACATTAATGCAAACATCACCATATGAGCTTGTGGTAACTAGTGGAGATCTGGTGAATAGAGCTGATGGAAGCTGAAGAGAGGCTCATCTCTGTATCAGGAATGTGAGTCTCCCAGAAGAGCCAGTCTCCAGCCCATGTAGAGGCAGAGACCTTGGAGGGATTTAGGTGTCTGTCAGATGTCATAATCCTTCATGGTTGAACCTTCATTTTAACCTCCCTCAGGGACTTAAATGCCTTAATCTGGGCTATAGAGGGAGGCAGAAGTGACCTCTGGGGATTCACATCCCTCCACCTCCCTCATGAAACAGTGACTGGAGGTTGTGGCAGTTTTTCTTTCTCTTTTTTCACTCTAACATAGTGTTCAGAGCACGATTTAGGGTGGCTCAACCTCCTCCTCTGCAGGAAGGGAATTGTTTTAATCAGCATTAATATGCTGATCGAGAAATATAGGAACATATTTCCCAAGTGTCTCGCTCAGGCTCTTCCCCTCTGCCTTCTGCAGCCTCAGTGTCCATTTCTTTGTGCTGAGAGAACAGTTCTGTCCTCCAGAGGTTCCTTAAACGTCCTTTCAGGAGCACAACATTCTTCAGATTGGGAAAAAGCTGAGGATAAAGTTATAGGATCCACCCAGCACTCCCCTTGGACTGGAAAGGAGGGACTCACTTGAGGAGCAGAAGATTCCCATGAGGGTAGGGAAGAGAATTGGACTGGCCTTCTAGACATGGAATCATTGTGGCAGCTCTATTTCCAGCCACGCTTTCTCTAGAGCTTCATCCAGCACTGATTCTTTGCCAATGTCTCTCTGCTTAGGAGGCTTGGCAGAGGGATGTTCAACATGCGAGTCCTCTCAGGGCTGACACAGATATAAAAATGGGTTTGTGCTGTTTGTGGCATTTCTGAGCATCCCAAGGAGCAGACTCTTAAATTCACAAGGAATTCCCACATCAAACAGGCTTCAGGAACCAGGTGGGAGAATCAGCAGCCAAGCAAGGATTGTAAAAATGTATATTTTAGACAATCGAAACACCCAAATCCTTTTCTGGATCTTCACCTCAGAGAGCATCATGCTTTCCAAACAGGAAAGCAGCACAATTTAGGGGTGATGAGTCCATTTCAACCAAGCAATAACTTGCTTATTGTTTGTGGTGACACACAAGGGACAAATTAGGTGAAACACACAGTCTTGAAGCACATATGTGAGGCAAGAAACATATGCAAAGGTCTGCCACAAAGTGTTTTCCAAGATTAAGCAACAGTCAAAGAAGCTGGAGTTTTGAAATTCTTCAATCTATGATTCTTGCCAGATTATTTTTGTAGCAATATTTTAAAGTGAAGAGCCGTGGAGTCATAAAACTTGTACACATTATAAAAAAAAAATCATGGATCATAATGTAGGTACTCACGATGGATGGAAGTTTTTCAACATAAAACATTTTTTTGAATTAAAATCTTACCTGACAGGTCGCTCCTGGAATTTCAAAAGGTTACTGCCATTACTTTATTTTATGTCCCAGCAGTAATTGATGCAGTAAAACATGAAAATATTTATATCGTTTCAACAGCCTAACATTTAATGTCTATTTTAATTTGGTTTATTTTGCTTTGGGTTTTTTAGTGATGACTAGGAGGGATATTATTCAGCATTAACTGATGGAAACATTTCCTTATCTTCTCCAGGAGAAAGATAGTAAAAGCAAAATGTTTATGTAATTGCACGAGAATGCGCTTTCTGCTGCAGGAACATCTGAATTCAAACTGAAGCTCTGGCCTTACAAAAGAAACATCTCCCAACTTTTTTTTTTCTTTTTTTTTTTTTTTTTTAGAATTTTCAGGGAAATTTATGAAAATATTAACTTCCAGCCATAAAACTGGGATTGGGGTGGGGAAAACCCTGATCTAAGTGCGTGACCCATTCTTGTTTTGCAGAGGTTCGGAGAATAACTCCAGTTGGAAAGAGCCTCTGGAGACCTCCAGTCCAGCTCCCTGATGGAAGCAGGGCCAACTCCAGTGTCAGAAACTGTTGCTCAGGGCCTTGCCCTGACTAGTTTTGAGAGTCTCCAAGGGCTTTGCAGAGTTCAACCTCCCTCATTACGAAGAATTTTTCCCTTGTGTTCAATGTGAACTTCCCCAGCTGCAGCTCTCAGCAGTTCCCTCCAGTGAACGCTCCTGGGAGGAGCTGATGCTGTTTTCCTTGCAGCTGCCCATCCAGGAGATTTCCCCTCAGGACTTTCCCTTCTCCAAGCTCAACAAGCCCAGTTCCCACTTCTGGTTCCGATTTCGTCCTGACCGTTCCTTCCTCATTTTCCACGGCGAGGGTGACAGAGCTCTGGATTAGGCTGCCCCAGGGAGGTCGTGGAATCTCCTCCTCTGGAAATATTTAAAACCAGCGTGGAAATGATCCCGTGCAACGTGTCCTGGGTGAACCTGCTCTGCGAGGGGGGTTGGACCAGAAGGTCTCCAGAGGTGCCTTCCAACCCCAACCATCCTGTGATCCTGTGATTTGCATTCCAGATGCCTGGGTTAGCTGTTCTTATTCCCCTCCTGTTCTCCTTGTGCAGCAACTCCAGCCCAGCTGCCTGTCCCAAACCTTCTTCTCTTTGGTGGGCTTCCCATCTGAAAATGGTCTCCAGGACCCAGGACTCCTTTCTCCACTCCATTTTCTGGGAAAGTTAGGAACAGCAGGGAGGAGTCTGTCCTCTAGTCACCTTCCAGAATGTTTCTTCAGGGAATATACTGCTTATGAACTGGAAAATTGTAGAATCACAGAATGGTTTGGACTGGAAGGGACCTCAAGGATCCAGTTCCCTTCCGTATCGCAGGTTGCTCCGACCTGGCCATGGACACTTCCAGGGATGGAGCAGCCACAGATTATCTGCACAACCTGTGCCAGGGCCTCCCCACTCTCACAGGGAGGAATTTCTTCCTCATATCTAATCTAAATTTCTCCTCTTTTAATTTAAAACCATTCCCCCTTGTCCTGTCACTACCCCCCTGTGTAAAAAGCCGCTCTTTAAGCACAGAAAGGCTGCACTCAAGTCTCCCATGTGCCTCCAAAATGTGTTTCTCTGATGCCACAACTGCTAGAACTGGACAGGAGGAGGGAATCCATGGAACTGACGTGGCTCTGGGGCACGGCAGAACAGCCACGACCATAGAAAAGTGACTGGCCCAGTGTTGCAGGACTGTTCCCTTACATCTGCCAAAACTGTGTTTCGTATCATGTTGCCTCCAAATGTCTTTGCTTGTGAAAGAACATTGCACGGCCCTCCTCAGAAAGTCCTGCCATGCTTTTTCAGTCTTTTTTTTTTTCTCCTCCCATTTCACTTCCACCCCATTTCCTTGGTTACTGGATAATCATTTGCCACCCCTGGTGAGCTGATGTCCTCCTCTCTTCACATGCATCACACACTTTCTCCACTATTACCTGTCTCCAAGGCTCTCTTCCCACTTTTCCACTACAGGAGATGAGGTGAAGCTGGACAATAATTACATCTGGACAATCTCATTTTTTTTTTTTTTCTGGGGCTTGTTTAAAACCTGTTTTTCTCTCTCATGGAGATACAGGAGATTCAATTTATTTCTCCCCAACCAAGACTGACTGACTGACCTGGGGAATACATGGGAACAGGAAATCAAAGGCTTTGGGTCCCCAAAACATCAGGAGGCACTTTCTGTGTTGTATATTAACCATGGCCCAGGGAGATCTGTAGCCAGAGGCTCTGGTGCTCTGATATTGTTTTGCCTTTGCTTTGCAGAAAAATAAGCCAACGCCTCTGGAAACTGATCCTTGATTTTCCATGGATGGCCAACGTGAGTCATGACTTGCTGAACTTTCAGGGACTCTCTCTGGGAGTGTTTCGAGTGCTTCCAGTACTTGTATCTACCTGGCACTACTGCAGAGGGTTGTTCTTGGGCAGGGGGAACGCAGGAAACTGTGGTAGGAAGAGTTTGAGGGAGATCTATTGTTGTTCAGCATGGAGAAGAGAAGGATCCTGGGAGAACTCATTGAGGCCTTCCAGCACCTAAAGGGGTTTATAAAAACAAGGGAAAGGGATGAGGGATTTTTTTGTAGTGACAAGACAAGAGGCAATGGCTTTAAACTGAAAGAGGGGAGGTTTAGATTAGATATTAAGTAGAAATTCTTTACTTGGAGGGTGCTGAGGCCCTGGCACAGATTGGCCAGAGAGGCTGTGGAAATCCTGCCTTTGGACATTCAAAGGCAGCTTGGATGGGGCCCTGAGCAACCTGATGGAGTGAGACAATTTCCAATAATACCATGTAGAGCTCCCAGTTCTCCCATGTTTTCCCTCACTTTGTGAATTTATTCGTATTTTCTTTCCCCTGTGCTGCTCACCCCATCCAGAACAACAGGATTGGCTGGAGTGGGAGCTCCTATCACTTTTTGGTTGCTTATGCTGCTGACAGAGAAATCCAACTGAGACATGCTGCACTTTACTCCTGAGGCTTACTGCTCAAGAAAACTGTTCCCTGCTCCCAGAGAAGTCAATGGAAGTCTAATCAGTCCCAGATGTTTAGTAATAACAAGCACTTCCTTTTGGGATATCCAAACAAAAAGCAGTGTTAAAACTGTTAATTAAAGGGGCTTGGCTCTGCCTATGAACTCATTCCAGGCCTGGCAGCCAAGCTAATAACTGGCTCTGAAAAGGAGAAAAAGTCTTGCACTCTAAGATGTTGAGCTTCTCTCCCTTCTTCAGGACCAGAAAGGGTCTAAGGTAAAGCCTTAACACCATGGAAAAATAGGAAGACATTTCTTTTCATCTGTGGAGCATTCCAAGCTGGTGCTTTAATATATATCCACGGCCTCCTGCTTTTTACAAAATTCAGAGGTGTTTTTATTGTACAAAATTCCACAAATGAAAACCACCAGCCAGTTTCTTACATAGCTGCTTAAAAATATATAATTTTACACTTTTTTTTTTTTTTTTAGTGTGTTCATTTTGACATTCACTGGCTGGAAGAAACAGGAATGGAGCAGCAATTTGAGTTATTTACCTGGACAGGTTTCGGTTTGACCACTGTCTCTCTCATGTGCCTGAATGTACAGTTCTGGCATAAACAGAAAACCTGATGTAGTTCCTTTTTGAAGCCATTGAACTCTGTTAGCAGATCAGGCTCCCACTCACTGTCCTGTTCCCTCTAAAAGGGGGGATTTTCTGTTCAGTGCTGGGCACAACATTTGTTGGTGCTGACAATCCAAGAGGTTGGCCATGTTAAACCCACCACAGAAGGAGGATCTACACAACTTTTCTTGCAGCCCATCCCCTCGACAATAACACTATATTTTTATGGAAAGACAGTGGACATGTGATCTGAATTATGGCCCAGGACTGTGCTCCCTATTCATCATTTCACACTGGCATCTTCAAAACACCTTTTTGCAGCGTAACCTCCCGTGACCTTTAAAAATAGATATGTATTATTCCTTCTGCACGGAAATGCAACTGTATGCAGTGAGTTTTCCTTAGAAATATAAACAATTCAGTCCAATGTTAGCTGGTTGAAATTCATTTCCTAGGATTATTTTTTTTTCCCTTTTAAAAAGCGTTCACCTCGGAGATGAATTTCTTCACATTAAACCCAGTTAAATATGTATTGCACATGAGGGCCAAATTTCTCTTCTTTGAGCTGAACTGTGGACCTGCAAAACACGGCAAATTCTCCGTCCAGTCCCTGCAACCCAGGCCACCACAGTGGTGCATCCTAAAATCCACAGTTAAAAATCAAAGGTGAGAAATCCACCCTTCATTTCTACACACTGTCGGGTGTAGCACCTGAATTTCTTCAGTTTTCAAGGCATTTTTTTTTTATCCCTACGCTTTGAACTGATGGCTGAACTTCTGCCTGCGGAAGCAGAAGAACGAGCCCACACCGATGATGATCACGGATAAAACCAGCACGAACGTTAATATGATAAGGAAGTTGATTTTCTTCAGATCCTCTTTTTCACAGTCTTCTGGCCTGATGTTCCCGATGTGCTTGTCTTCCTGGTACCCGAAGTTCTGGGTGTGCTGGCACGTTAAGAGCTCCACGTTGGGGATCTGGACGTTTTTGTTCTGGATCATTGACGAGAGCCAGATGTTCCCACAGCAGCTGAGCGGGTTCCCAGTGAGATACAAGTTTTTAAGGGAGTTTTCTAATGCTAAAATATTGCTGCTCTGTAGTGTACTGAACCTATTGTTCCGCAGGTCCAGAACTTCCAGTGGAGAGCCACTACCCCACTTAGGCAGCCAGTTCAGCTGATTTTCAGAGAGGTTTAAATGCCTAAGGTGACCAAAACAAGGCAAGTCGATATTTAAATCTACCAGGCCGTTGCCATGTAAATACAAATATTCCAGAGACTTTTCCAGACCTGCTAATGCCTTAAGTTCTATTTTCAGTCCGGGGTTCACGGAGAGGTCCAGGACAATCAGAGGAGTCTTGTAGAAGGTGTAAGCTGGCAGGACATTCAGCATGTTGTCAGCCAGGTACAAGTACTGAAGAGCAGGAGAATCCACAAAGGACACGCAGCCGCTTTCCTCCCCCGCAAGCCTTTGCTTGGCTAATCCCGAGTACATGCTGCAAAGGCTGATGTTGTTGCTCTGCAGGTTAAGCATCCTGAGGTTGGGGAGGCTTGAGAAGACGTCAAACTGCAGGGTCTGGAGGTGGTTGTTTTGAACATAGAGCTCCTTCATGCTTGACAACGCGCCGGCGTCGAGGAGGAGGCTCTGCAGGGCGTTGTGGCTCAAGTCAAGGACAGTCAGGGAGGTCAATGCACTGTCATAACTCACTGCAAATGCCTGGAGACAGTTTCTGCTGAGGTTAAGGGTGTGAAGGGACACCATGGACTCGAAGAACTCATCCGGGATGGATTTGATTTCGTTATAACTTAAGTCTAAATATACAAGGTGGGATAAATAAAGAGAACTTCTGTTTCTGCTTTGCTTCTGGTCAAGGAGGTGGAAAGAAGCACCTAGCCATTCGTTTTCCATGTAGTCCATTTTGTTAGGAGGGGATTCAGCAGTGAGCTGGATTAAATTCTTTGATAAATTCAGAGTTACCAGCTTATTTACCTGAGGGAACACTGGGAAGTGAAGCAGTTTGTTTTCGCTCAGATCCAAACACCTTAAGGAATACTCGTCATCGGATTTTGTGGTGTGGAAGGTCTCAATGCTGTTCCTGCTGAGGTCAAGTGTCTCCAGCTGCCTGAGGTTGAAATCAGAGATGCAAGTAATTGAATTCATTGAGAGATTGAGTTTGGAAAGGTTCACCAGGGTCTCAAAAGCACCTTCTTGTATTTCCATGATGATGTTGCTCTGAAGATCTATCTCCACAAGACCAGGAGATCCCTGAAACATCTTGTGGGATATCACGATAATACTGTTGTCTGCCAAGGAGAGATACCTCAGTGCTGGGGCTTGTTTGATGAAATGCTCAGCCATCCCGTTGTACAGGCTGTTGTGGGACAAGTCCAGGACCTCCACCTTGGGCAAAAGTCCGATCCCCTCCGTGCCGTTTTGAGCGAGTTCAAACAAGTGATTGTGGGCTAAATTTATTTCTAGCAAGCTCTTCATGTGCACAAAGACTCCAGGCGTGATGGAGCTTATCTGGTTAGAGCTTAAATCCAGGCACTGAAGGGAAGTGTAAAGTGACAGTGGTGTTTCAGAGACGCTCTGGATCTGATTTCCAGAGAGATCTATTTTGTTTACGTTCGGATGGAGCTCGTGAGGGATTTGGTGGAGGCCTTTGTTGTGGCAAAATGCCTGAGCGTTTGCCTGCCAGAAACAGAGAGAGAAAAGGGGTTGTCACACGACAAATGAAAAATGTCTTTGCATTAAACGTAAGAAAAATAACGTTCAGCATCCAGGCAGATGCTTCTTCTGAAACACTGTTCACACCGTTTTTCCTGGGCATTCAGACAGCAACAATCCTAAATTGCTCATCCTAATTGTTTTCTCTGCAGCTAACAGCCCTCGTTTAATTTTAAAAACATTTCTGACTTAAAACATTAGAGTTTCATCTGCATTACCTTGAGACTTCCACCTCATTTTCATTAAATCACCTGATACCTACTAAACGTTCTTTCTGTACCTTTCTCCTGGACTCATTTTAATATTCCAGCTGAAGGAGCTTTGCCCTTTTTTCTCTGCAGTCAAATGCCGTTTTCTCACTTTTGTGCTGATGTTTAATTTTTTTCCCTTTCACCGCTGCTTTGGATTTTGCAAACTCTGCTTGCAAGAGTAAGAGCTCCCCTCTGTTGGCAGCATGGATGCCAAAGCAAGGAGCTGTGAAATCCTAAGGATCCTGTAGCACAAAACCTGTCTCTCCTTCACATAGTCACACCCTCAAATATTTGATTTTGCCTTCCTTTAGCCATGGCTCAGTTGAGCAAGGCATCTTTAACCAAATAGGCTCAATCAACAACTGAAACATTTCTGATGCCAGACTCCAAACTCTTCCTGCTTTTACCATCCATGTTTATCCTTTTCCTAAGGCAACAGTTCCCTTTTGCTTGGACGGGGAGATTGTCTTATGAAACCACCCACACAAGGCACCCGTGACACAACATGGAAAACACAAATCATGTAAAGCCAGCTTTTGAGAGGGGGGAAAAGCTGTGATGTGCAGTGAGGGTCATGGCTTTTCAGGCCAATTCTCAGCAGCAGGGTAGAGAAAAACCCCAGGCATCAAAGATAAATCCAGCTTGTGGATGCACCTCTGTTTAACTGCAACGTGGACCGAGTCTGTGTCCAGAGCAAAATTTGGGGGTGGACGGGTTGTTCATAAGGAACATTGGAAACATGAACATGGCCATAAATGTCAAGAGCTATTTTGTTATTAAGGAGAACATACAGCAGCAGGAGGAAGTAGACTGTGAAAGGCTTAGGCAGCATTTAATTTACTGGAGGAAATCTCCTGTTATTAATGTATTTGGGTGTTTGGGTCATGTACTGTTTGTAGAAAGATGAGGGGAGAGGAGGGGAGGGGAGGGGAGGGTAAAAGAAGAAAAAGAGAGAAAGAAAAAAAGAAAAATAAATGTTGAAATATGCAGAAGCAGAGCCCATATTCCGTGATGCAAAGCTCTTCAGACATTAAACAGAATATTAAAATGCATCTGTTTCATACAAACTTTGAGTTGAATGGAGTGGCAGATCTGTTTAGGAGAAATGGAGCACTAGTCAGCATTTTGTGAATCTCTTTTGCATCAACTGAATTTTGGAGACCACACAAAAATGTGCCAGAGAAGTGTGAGTGCTCATCCAAACTCTGGATGTACACAAGCTGCTCCACAGTCCTTCCCCTGATACATCTTTCCCAAAGGTCCCAAGGAAACTGAACCCTCTTTTCCCTCCAACTTATTCAAATCTTCTCCAGTTAAAAAAACCTGGGGGAGCAAGAAATTTTCTGGCTTCTCCCTGACCTTCTTTCTTTCCTGCAAAGTCACTATAATAGACTTGAGTTTAAATAATTGAGTTTAAAAAATTATTTTTTATTATTTTGAGTTTAAATAATCCCAGAGTTGGGCTTATCTCTGAGGCACAAACAACAGAGCAGGAAGCCTCTTCTTACTCATTTGTGGAAGAGGAAGAAACCAGGAGGGTACAAAAATCCAGAGTGAAAAAGCAGAAACTGCTTTGCAGCCCAAGGCAGATGCCAGGTTTCTCCTCATTTTTTGAGCCAGATCTCAGCAAGTGCTGAGCACCCTCCACCCGCTCTGGGCACCCAGCACCTTAAGTAAAGTCCTGACACAGCCTCTGTGGATGCCAACAGCCTGGATTTGACTGGAGTTGGTGGGGGAGAGGTCAGTCCCAGTTCTCCAGGCATCTTTCAGGATTTGGCTTTTGATCTGCATCCAGGGAACCCTCCCCATGATAAAAGGAACTGATAAAACCTGAACCTCCCACTGTCTGCCAGTTGTTCCTACAACATCCCCCCTCTCATTTTTAAGCTTTCACTCCTTTTCACTGACTATTTTGATCCTCACTAAATCCCTTGTCTTGTCTCTTCCGCACCATCTTTTCTCCCCCAAGGCTCAAACTGGGGGAGGATTTCCCTCTCATCAGGGGTAGGAAGAAAAGATGAGGCACGTCTCGGGGGGACGTTGTCACCCACCATACAAAAAAAAGCAGTTGGATCCAAGGCTCCATTTGTGTTCTCTTTAACCAATTCCTGAAGATTTAAACGAAAGTATCTGAGCTGGAGCCACTTGGTGCTGACCTGCTCTTGCATGGTGTCCACGACTGTTCTTGGAAGAGTTTCCCAGGTGGAGGCTCAGCTACATAACCAAACTTCAGGGGTCTGCCCAGGTACCACACAGCACCTGACCTACGGCGACTGCTCATGCATTTATGTCCTTGCATCACCTCAAGGGAAGGCAACCTAAAATCTCCTAAAATCCCTTCCCTTCTGTGAATTATTTGAAAGCTCCTCCTTCGCCAGATAACATGAGTTAGCAGGATCGTCTTTCTTTTGGGAGGTAAAACACAATCTGGTTGAAGCCTTGCCTATCCTTGGAAATTAACATGATTTATGAAGAGCCTCCTGACATTTGAGCCGTTTCTCATTGTCTCACTAACGGGTAGATGTAATTCCTGTAATCAGTGCAGCTCACTCCCATGTCAGGTTTTACTTCCTAAAACCTCTTTAACAACAGAACTAAGCCAGAGGGGCACAGGTTTCTGACTCAGGTCTCTCCCACAATATTCGGGATGAAGTCTTCTGTTTCTGAGCCTCTGCTGCTCTGAAGGCGTCCCCACACAGAAAGCGCAACGCCAAACAGAGAGGCTGCGATGAAAAATAGCAGTGATGGGCTCTCGATGGACCCACCAGCTAATCCAGTGGCTCCTTCCTCCTTCCAGCTGCCTCTGGATTCACACCAAATGCCCAGTGAGGGAAGACAATCAACATGAGCAACATGATGAACACCAGACGAGCCTCCCAGCCCGGGAGAGCAGCGTGTTTTCTGTCAGGGCTCATTCCAACCCGGCTCCAGTTGCGTTGTCGGCCCTGGTGGAAGCAGTTTACAGTGGAGCAGTTGGAAAGAAGCGCCGTGTTTACTTCTCAGCAGTCAGACTGGTCTGGGACCCATCAAGGGATGGGATGGGATGGGATGGGATGGATTCTCCTGGATTATTGCGTGTCTCGCCCAGCCTCCGTGGGACCGTGAGACACGGGACCAGGGCTGTCATGTTTACAGTGGCTCCATCAGTCTTCCTTCTCCAGCCAATGAACCAGCCACCTTCCCAAGCTCTTCTTTTTATATATACCAGGCCTTAATGTCTCTGGAATTCAGGAAGTGCTGCAATATGGCAGGGTGGGCAGGAATGGAATGAAGTCCCATAAGGGAGATGTGCACTTCATTTTTTTTTCCTATTTTGGAAATTCTTGAGGATTTGTGCTGAACAGCTTCGATGTTCAGGGAAGGAAAAGAAACCCAGTATTTTTAAACAGCCTGGTACCTTCAGAAGCACTTGGAGTGGGAAGGGAGAAAGTTCAGCTGTTAATAACTTTGACAATATTGTACCAGGTGCTGGCAAAAATTCAAGGAGCGAGTTTTGTACTGATGTGAGAGGCTTTGTCCTTTCTCTTCCCTCCAGAAGAAGTCAGGTACAACTTCCCTGGCAGCAGTGCTGTGTCAGGGCAGAGGAGGTCAGTCTCCCTGTTATTACAAAAGGAGTGGTATAGATGTACTTCACAGGAAGTGCTTTTACCAAAGCATAAAGAAAAACTTATATAAGGAAGTTGATTTTAGGTCTTTCTCTGTCTCAGCCAGAGAATCTCTGTCCAGTCTTGGGGAAATCAGGAGAAATTTCTTTTAACCAGCTCCTCCTTAGAAAAAAAGCTGAGGTAATGACTCTTCCTCCTCCTCTCCCTCTTTTTATGAGCTGTCACTACAACAAGGACAGGGCCTGAGAACAGATTGCTGAACATCCCTGACCCTGCCACCACAAGGAGCCTGGTCTGGGAGTTTTCCCTTCTCAGAGACTGCAGCCCTTTGTGCAGTGGGATCCCAAGCAGGGAGACAGCCTTACCATCTTACAGGGTGTCCCCTCTGCGGGCTGGTTGTTCAGCAGTGCCAGGAAGAGGATGATGCACACCTTCATGGTTCTGCAGGAAAAAAAAAAAACACAATTATGGTTAGATTTCAAATGGGACACAGTGGTCTGTGAGAGAGCTGGTCACCATCTAACAGGGAGAAGGACATAAATTAACCCATCTCTGAGAATACAGCACCAATGACTCACTCGTGCAGCTTCACATCCCTTTCAGCCTGGTGGGGAAAGAGATCTATGTGAGGACTTGAAAGGAAGGTCACAGGCACCTCATGGGTTCTCCCCAGTGTGATTTCAGCCACTGCCTCGGTGATAGGCAGGCTGCCCAACGAAGGCCAGATGCTCAAGCTGGGCAGTGGTTTTGGCACCATGGAGGAGGACAACCACAGGAAAACAAGTTACCATCACACTCCCCACAGAGGCAGCTCAGGTGCCTTCAGCTGGGCTGAAGTTTTGGGGTGCCAAGTCCTGAGTGTAGCAAAGAGGCACCACTCAGAAGCAACCAGCATTGGGAACAGTTTCCATTTCCATCCACAACATTTTCCACCCCTCTCCTCCCAGAGAGTCAAAGGGCTTTTACCTGTTCCTCCTTGTTGTGAGCAAGTTCATGCAAACAGGTTAATGAATGGACTGAGAACTTTTTGTCCAAATGTTGGTTTTTCATTTTATGCATCCCAGAAATGGGCAGGCTCTTAAATACGTCAGAAATATTCTGAATTGGAAGGGACTCCTTTGAAAGGAGATCATGGAATCATATGTTTGGGTTGGAATTGTCACCCGGTCCAATCCCCAAGCCATGTAAAAGGACAGATGCTTTAGATACAAAATAGAATGGATTTGTCTGAAACAGTTTCCATAAGAGTTTAACTGTTTGGAAAGCACTCCATGAAAGAGTCAACAGGTTCATGATGGGAATCTGCCCATCCCTTCCCTTCCCAACCAGAGAAGAGAACTGTGTACTTGGAGCAGAAAAACTGGGGGAGGATTAGCCCACAGCTACTATGTTTTCAGATTGCACATTTCCTCCATTTCACAACAGAAACCCCAAGCAAACCACAAAAACCCAACAGTTATGGATGATGATCTGGGCCCCCAAGGTGAAAGAACTTGGAGTTTGTCTTTGGGTCTCAGTAGCAGGGTCAGAAGTGTGTTCCTCCCCTCCAAAAAAGACCAAGGGTGTTAATTCTCCACCTTTTAATTAATGTTGGCAAAATACACCAGAATCGTCCTGTGGAAGGAGGAATTGCTGGTGTCACCATCCATAATGTCTCCGTGGTCCCACTCTGCTCCCCGTTCCTCAGGATTAGAGGAGCTGGTGCCTCACTTAAGGAGGAGAAAATTAGTTTTATCCTTTGACGATTAGTTTCCCTCTTAAATAATAAACCTGACACAATTCAGGCTCTCAACATACTTCAAAGCTCCCTAAACTGTAAGTTTATAAAGCAACTGGGAAGTCAATGTACTTGAACACTTCAGGCACAACCTGAAGCTACTTGCTCTTGAATTGTCATGGTACAACCCAATCTCCTTGCTCACAGAGATTCCCTTCCCAGGGTGGTTTTCCAATCAGCTGCCCAGCTGAGGAGCTTTTCCTGCCTTGTTTTTCCTCTGGACAACCTTCAGACCCAAAAAGTGACACAGCACTGCATCCTCTACCCTCTGGGCAGGTCCCCCCCCACTACCACCACCCCCCACCTTCTCCCCCTGCAGAACCCAGGGCTCACAGGACCCCATTCCTTGGTTTCAGAGGGGGTTTCTACTGACCCTAAACCCTTCCTGCTGGCACTGATGTCCCTGAGCACTGTTTCCAGAAGTGGTTTGGGAGCAGCAGAAGAAACAACTCAACCTAAAGGAGCCTTTCTTGCTCCAAGGCTTTCCCAGAGCTGAAGAAACTTCATGCTCAGTGCCAGTTTGCTCCCACTGGATAGAAATCCCAGGATACCTCAGAGCAGGATTCAGCTCTGAACCTTATTCAGTGCCACAGATTTCCGTCACAGTACTTCAAAACCACCCAGCCCCAGCTGAAAAATACAGGTGGTTTCAGTGAACACCACCCCCAAGGAGAATTAGTGAGTGGGTCAAATAATTAAGCTTCCAGAAAAAGCATGGTACTCAAACAACACCAGCATAGAGGGCAAAGGCAGGGGTGAGCAGTGATTTGCCCCACCACACACCTGAAACCACAGAATAATCAGGATTTAATCCCAGTCTTCCCGGCTCCCACTTTGCAACAATGTTTGCCCCCATCTCTATTACAACATTAGTCCTGAAACTACTTGATAGGTGCTGCTTCCAGCCAGTAACAGCAGCACTTCCCAAATTTCCCCCAAGGGCAATTTTTGTCACTGCTTAGACAGTTAACAGGGACATTCCCCTGTGCCGAGGAAAGTTAAATACAGAACACACAGAACACAAATCAAACTCCCCGGGGTCTGATTCTTTTCCACACAAGACCTTTTCCTGTTAAATTGGAGCCCTGAGGGTTAAAAAGAGTGACTCTTTCACATTTACCTTGTTTGTCACATCCCCAGACACCGCTTATCATCTCTTTAAGAAGCATATCCAGCTTTCCCAAACCAACTCAATCCAGGCACCGATGGAGTTCTCCTTCAGCTTCGCGTTCACCCGTCCGGGACTCCTGGGAGCTCACTCGTAACTTCGGGACGAAGGCATTTTCAGGGAAATAACCTTATTTGGGACAGTGTCTGCTTTAGATTACGTGGCTTGTCTCCCCCTGCTCTCCTCTCCGGGCTCTCGCTGCGTCCCAGCCGCCGGATGGATTCGGCTACTGTGCGACATCCTGAAGCCCTTCCTTGGGGCAGGCGTTGGGAAAACAAGGGGGATTTGGGCCAGGGGACCTGTCAGGCTGCGGGTTTGCTCAGGAAATAAGTGACTTATTGGCCGTGCCATTGTTTGGCTGCGTGTGTGGGGGCACGGCGCCGTGTTTACTTTGGGTTTTCGTGTCCCAAGAGTCACATTCCCGGAGGATTTTGCAGCCTCCTGCACCTAAATATCTCTCTGAATCTTCAGGGAGGCGGCGCTTGGGGATTAAATGTTTAAAACTCGGGGCTGATAAAGGTAAAACTCCGAATCTGGAAGCCTCTCCTGGAAGAAGTAACGCTTTTGGTTTGCAGAGTGTGACAGCAGTCTCCCGGCAGGATGGGGGACCACTGTTGGCAGCAACACACTTGGTGGGTTTTCATGGCACAAGGCAGGAATTAGGGGCCCTGACAAAGGCATTTTCACATGAGCTGCTGAATTTTTGGCTGCAAGCAGATCGTGCTGAGCCTAATGGACCCACTAGGGAGAATTCCCATTGCAGAGGGGTACTTTTGTCACACAGAGGATGACTTCCAATTGCCTGAGAGCTCAGCTTTTAATTTATTATTTTGTGCTGCCCTCTAGGGCTGGAGTAGCTGCCTAATTGCTGGTTTTCTCACTTCCTTTGGCTAATTAAGTCCTGCTTCTGGAACACCCGCCTTCACATGGATTCCCCGGTTGCTTTCTCCCAAAGACACAAGCCTGAACCGTTGGAATGCAATTTTCCCGTGGCTGAAATAACACACATCTCATTTGCTTGGTAATGCGCCCCAAAACGAGAGGCAGAAATCACAGAATCACAGAATGGTTCGGGTTGGAAGGGACCTTAAAGATCATCCCACTCCAACCCCCCTTGCCATGGGCAGGGACACCTTCCACTATCCCAGGTTGTTTGTCTGTCTGTAAAAATCTATGACAAGGTGACAGGGGAGGGCATGATGAGGTCCAATGGGTAGAAAAATCCACATTAATCTCTGAGGAGAGCAACCCACCAGCAAGATCATGACAACCCCAGACAGGTTCCCCTTGACTGGGCTCACACAGGCCAGTTTTGCTCACCTTCCCCCAAGCACATTGTGTCTCGAGCTTTCCTTGGTCAGAGCTGGCTGCAGTGCAGTTTTCCACTTGATCCCTTCGGCACATTCCCTGGAATCAGCCTCTCCATCTGCAACCCACTCGGGGTACACAGGAAACTCACGCTGGAGCTGGGGACAGCTGTGGTGTCCAGAGGTTTAAATGTCTTTAGGATGCTCTGGGTTTAGAGCTCACACTGTCAGCAGTGTGAAATAGCACTTGAAAAGCACAGACACTTTTGCAAGGAAAACCTCAAATATTTGAGGTCTACAAGAAATCTCAAACAAACAAACAAGTACGTAGTTCTTTATAAATAAGGTATTTTGATCTGATTTGGATTTGGAGTACAAATATCATGATCACAAGGAAGAGCAGGGGACGATGGCAGCTTCGCATTTTTCTCCACCTGGATGTCCTGAGGACTTTGGGAAGTTTGGATTTGCAGGGATAAAAATAGCAAGAGGTTTTGTTGGTCATGCTTTTTTAAAAAAAGCCAGCTCCTGTTCTTCAAGCTGTTTCACTGAGTGGCCAAGCAGCTGTGCCAGCTGAACTGTGAAGAAGAGCCTGGACAGAAACAAATGCCAGAGCAGGAGGGAAGGGCATGCACTGATTCTACTGCTCAGGACTTTGCTTCGTCAAAACCTCGCCCTCAGAGGACACCAGCCGTGCTGGGAAAGATCAGTGCTGTCCTTACTATCTCTGTCCTTTTCCTGAAGGGGAGCTGGCAGCAAACAGTTTCAAAGACACTGAGGCATTTGGATGATTAACCCTCGTCAATAGTTTGGTGCTTTGAGCTCCCCAGAATTTTAGACCTCAAAGTGATGTTGAAACTTTAGCATGGTATGGGCTTGGTGAACCAGATCTGGAGAACAAGTGTCACCTGCATCAGCCAGAGACAGAATCAAAGGATGCTTTGGGTTGGAAGGGACCTTGAAGATCACCGTGTTCCATGGGTAGGGACCACCTGACCACCAGAGCGAGTTGCTCAGAGCCCCAGCCAGGCTCATCTCCATCAGGCAGATTGGAGAATCAAGGGTCCCAGCCCACCGATACCAAAGGGTTTGCACCTGCAACTCTGTGAAATCAGGCCCCTCTTGGTTTTCCAGCAGTCTCCTCAGCAGTCACATCACCCCATGTCACCTGCAGCCAGGGGCACCTCACCAGTCCTCTCCTCCCCTCCAAACCCTCTTCCCAGCACAAAGAACAACACAGAAAAGCAAATCCCAGCCACTGGCTCTCACCAGTCGCTCTGTGCTGAAGGTTCCCCAGGGTTCCAGAGGAACAAGAAGATGTCTGGACAATTATGTGTCTTGCCCCTCCAGACCTCTGGGATTCTGTCCATCCATGGCAGTGCTGCTTTCTAGGGCCAAGCCCTGAGCAGAGCCAAATGAATCCAACTCTCCAGAGAAGCAAACAAAACAAGTTCCTGCCTTAGAAAGCAAGCCTGAACTACAAGGGCAGGAGTGGGACGAGCCTTGCTCCCTTTTGGCTGGAGTAACTCCCTGGTGATTCATCCCACCGGGGAGCTGGGGGGAAGGGGGNACCCTATTGAAAAAATAAATATCTGATGCCAGCCCCAGCCTTTGGGAATGAGGAATAGCTCCAGTCCCTGGGTCTCCACAACATCTCCAGAAGCTGCTTCTCCTGGGTTTCTGTGCTTGTGTGTTTGGTGCCTCATAGGCAGATAAAGTCCCCAGTCCTCATATGTGTCAAATCCACATATCAAAATAGGGATTCCTACATGCCCTGTTACCCCACCATGGCTGTTCTCCTGTCCTTTGAAGCCTTCCTTCCTTCTCTTTCTGTCCTCTCTCCACATGCACCTCTATCAGGTGTCCAGCCAACAGCATTTCCCCACCAAAACGTTAACATTTCCAATTAATTGTGCATTTAGCCAGTTTCCCTATTTATTAATCCTTTTTTTTTCCTGCTACTCTGTCTGGGAAAGTAAATGTAAATGAACAAGAATTTCATGAAACCCACCAGCCTGGAGGACTTGTGAGGGAGGGGCAGGGAGAGGGGACAGCAGGAGATGGGGAAAGGAAAACTCTCACATCAGCAAAAGGTGACATGTACTGGTATTTGCAGATTAAACTGTCTGATCATTAAACACTCTCCCTGGAGAACAAAATTTCAGGGGCAACTCAAACTCAGGATCCAAATCAGAATATTGTCTCGTAAGTTTATAATTTAAGTGCAGCAAAAATAGAGAAAAATAGGGTTTTAATCCAAAAATAACTTTTTTTCTTTATTGACAGCGGGGTCATTATTTGGGAAAGGTGTATTCAGTTTATATGATCCAACAGGAGACAAAATGAGGTGAGGAAAATTATTTTTGACAGACTTGATTTACATGATACTGATATCCCCCCTTGAATCAATCCATCTTTGTATCAATAGAATGCCAAGCACTGATGCACCAGCTGCTTTAAAAAGAGATTAATTTTGGTTCTTGAAAACTAAAGGATTTCAGTATTTTAGAGTAATAAGTTGATTTTAAAGTCGAGATTATTATGTCTTAGTAAAAAAACTCAGATTTTCCCTGCTGTGCAAACCCAAACTTTTGCTTCTATTTAAAGGAAACAGACCATTATCAAAAACACCTTTATCGAAATTCCAACGAGGCAAGTCTTCCATGCCTTTTACATAAACTGTGATTTTTCTAAAACTTCACCAGTTTTCCAAACATGTGCTGCCCAAACACGAGCTCTCCTGACAACAGCCCAGATGCAGCAGTAAGTCACCGCTCACCCAAGGTGACATTCAAGCTGTCGGGATCTTAAGAGCAGCGAAATCACCCTGCCAACCTCACACCTCCAACAGGGAGAGCTCAATGACAGCGCTGGGGGGTGACAGCAGACGAGCCAAAGAGCATTTTGCCTGTTTTACCCGAGGACGGGGTGAATTTGCCCAAGGCTGTGTCAGCGTTCGGTGTGTCGGGAGGGCTGGGTGAGTGACATTTAACTGGTGTGACAATGCTGATCTCTGCAGCACTCCTGGTTCACAGCGCTATAATGCAGTGATGCCATAAATAGACTGAAGTCCCGCGAAGAAATTTAAAAAAAAAAAACAAACCCCAAACCACCAAACCCCAACCATCTCCCCACTGCAAACACTGAGAAAACAGTAACAAAACTCCTGCACGACAACTACATTGTTATAAACTAAACGGTGCCTCCTTATTGTAAAGGATCTGACAAATCCGAGCGAAGCAAAGTCCCCGATGGATTAAACACACAGCTGCGCGTGTTCAGCCGCTCCCTCAGCCTGCTCATAAACACAGAATATTTTATTTACACAGCACCTTCCTCATCTGTGTTATTTTTATTTATTTTTTTCTTTTTTTTTTTTAAAGGCTGCAGCTCTCCCGAGTCACCGGAGCCCTTCATCTCTCCCGCTCAACTTTCCAGCAGGATCCCGGCTCCACGTACCTGCTCTGGGGCTGGAGGAGGAGGAGGAGGAGGAGGAGGAGGAGGAGAAGGAGGAGGAGGTTTCGTCTCCGCTTGCAGCCTTCTGCCTCCCGGACTCTCCCAGCAGCCTTTCCAGCGTGAGCCGAGGAAGAGTTTCCTTGGGGAAGTCGTACCTCTGTTGCATGCCAGCTGACTGAAACTCCGCGGGCTCCCGGAGAAGTTTGAAGTCACAGGGATTTAAAAAAAAAAAATAAAAAAANGCCGAGCTGGCTGCAAACCCGAAATTGGGCGTGCAGGCAGGATGGGGTGCCCGGGGAAACATCGCGTTTGGTGTCCCGGCAGCTCAGGTGTGGCTCTGAGGCACAGCGGTGGGACGGCCAAACACACCCTTGGGGCAAAGCACAAATGGAGTTTAACGCTTGAAAGGTTAATAACGTAACCAAATGCCTTCTGATTTTGCTTCCTTTGCTTCGGTGTGTGAAGCTCCCTTGTAGTTCGGAAGCGATGCTTTGGTGTAAGTCGGTGCAGGACTTGCACGTTGTGTTGCCTTCGTCTGCTTAGTCGTGCCCTGACACCTGGGCAGGTGCACAGGGGCTCTGCACGTTTGTTTCCAGCAGAGAAAAAAACCTCTGGCAGGGCTTTGCCAGCTCCTCGGTGGGTGTCACAGGACCAAACGGAGCCATGGCTTCATCAGCCAGGACAAGAATTCCCCTGAGCCACCCCACCAGGGAGCTCCCACAGGCACCAGGACCCAAAGAAATCCTCCCAGGGACCACTGCAAACCTCTCACCTTCTTCCCTGGGAGCATCTCCTCCAAGTGACCTCCCCCTTGGAGGAGAGGCTTGCCTTCAGCATCATGGTGCACTTAGATCTGCAACGATGGCCAAAAATTTTCACCAAAAAAAAAAAAAAAAAACAAAAAAGGAGTTCTGACTCCCTTCTCCTGCACAGCATCAATTCTGTCCCACTTCCCTAGATCCGCTTATTAAACTCAGGTTAAAGCTATGCCCTTTTACACCAGGCAGCTTTGTGAATTCTGCTAAACATGTGCCAGCTCCAGGTTTTCTTTTCTCTGCAACAGGTTCTTCCTCTGCATCACACTGTGAGTCAGAGTCACCTCAGACCTCCACCATACTGGGAGGTTCAAGAGGAAAACACACAACTGTGGAAGAAAGATGTGGCTTGTTAAACAGCCCAGGAAATGCATTTTCCTCCCGTTGTTGCAATAAAATTGTAACAAGAATAATAAATTTAATAGTAGCATCTACGTACAGGCAAAGAGGTAAACAAGACTGATTTTATGACTGCTATTGCTATTACCTGTGTAATGCATATTTATTAAAGGCCAAATGGCTCAGCAATTAGTAAGGTGCCAACACCTCACTGATGTCCTCAGAACATCAGATTCTGGATGGTGCCCCCACAGCCCAGAGGTCCTTGTTTCCTTTTCAGGATGCCTCGAATAAAGTAGGGGGCAGCGTGCAAAGCTGCTCCAGAATAATGCCGGAGGACTGTGCGGAGCAGGAGCAGCCAAACCTGATGCAGGCCCTGAAGGAAACCCAAGAACTACACCCAGCTCGGAGGGAACAAGCCGGTTTTGTGGGGAAGGGGTTGTTCATGAGAGAGCCAAACCTCTGTGTGGGGAGCCAGGTCACCTGACAGTGTCGATGTACCCGTCCATACCCCACGAAAGAACGTGAGGACTTCAGGAGGGTCACCACACCCCAAAGACTTGTAGGATCTTGCTTCCAAAACTGCTTACAAGCCCCAGTCCTGCAGTGATCTCTGCTGTTCCCTGCCCTGCACAAATCCCACATTCCTCTGTACGAGGGCAGCAGGATGTGGCAACTGGCAAATCCCACTTCCAAAACAAACAAACAAAAAAAGGCCACACTCAGGTCAGTGCTGGTCACGGAAAGTCAATCCTGGACCATCTCCTCCCACTCCCAGTCTCACGGGATTCCCAGTTGTCCATGGGAAAGGTGGACAGGCCTGGTTGGTGGGGCTGGCATGGAGACAAGCAGAAGTGCACGAGCAGAAAGCAGAATTCCCAGATGCTGAGATGCTCCAAGACATCACTGCCAGTATAAGCATCGTTATCTTGAGCTGACGTTAGCCCAGTTGCTTTTTAGAAATCACACTAAGAAGGAAAGGGAAAAAAAAAAAAAGAGAAAAAGAAAGCAAAAGAAAGAAGACAGGAAGATGAGAGCTGGCAGTTTTTAATCATTTGCAAGAGATTAAAAGTTGACCATGTGCTCACCTCACACTTAAAATAGGTTATACCACGTCAACAGGATGCCCAGCTCTAATTATAAATTATATTTCCCCAGACTAAACAAAGTTTGATATTTGTGCTCCATTTCCTCCAGCTCTGATTATAGCCTGTCCTCTTAAAAAAAAAAAAAAAATTGAGGAGGAACTAGAGGTCCAAGAGCTCTGCTCTGGCCCCTCTTTTTCTGTTGAGGGAAGTTTGTCACTGGGAAATTGTCACTGTTGAAACGGCACAGATGGAATTTGGCATTTGGACTGTGGGAGGCCAAAATTGTCTCCAGGGTTCCTTGATTTTATTTCTCCAGCCCTTGTGGGCCTCAGACACGCCGCACTGCCCAGAGAGCCCTTGAGGTATGACTTGCAAGCAGGTGAACACCTCGAGAAGGCAGAAATAAGGGTAGAGACCTCCTGCCTCACGCTAGCCCTGCCAGCTCAGATGGTACACGGATTTTTCAGGTGTTCCTGGGCTTTTCCTGCCCCCCACTGCCACCTCCAGGGACATCCCAAAGCCTTATCAGCAGGTCCAGGAAACTGCTCTGTGGGATAAATCTGGTTTCTCTTGAAATGCGAACCTGATGAGACTGATGTGGTTTCTCCTGCAAATGTTTCTCATATCTCTGCAACAGCGGGAGGATCCGTGAATCAGGTGATGCCAAACAAGCTGCAGAGCAGTTTTCTCCGTTGTCTGCACTAATGGGGTTAAAGAGAGTTTAAAATGTGAAATGTCATCTATTCTTCTTCCTTCTTTCGGGTTTCTTTTGGGTGAGAGAATGAAGAGGAAAGCTGGTGTCTGCCCCTGGCATTTTCAGTCCCTGCTGTTGACTCAGACCTTAAGAAAATGAGTTTAAGCTCTCAACCAGCCCTGAAATAATCCGTTTTCCCTTGTTGTTGTCCCTTCTTTCCACCTCTTTGCTGTGTTTGCCTTGGCTAGGTGGTGTCTTCCTGCAGGGAAGCAATAGTGAAGGGGTTACTGGCATTTTATCTGCAAGGCCTTGAAGTTGATCACGACAGGTAATTTTCAGCTCTTGCAGAAAAGGATTGCACCACAGTTGGTGGAGAGCGTGATCTACCCTGTCTTTTGCTCCTTCTAGGCCGAAAAGAAAAGGAGCTTGCAAGAAATGAGTTGGAAGTGCTTTGTTTTTGTCGTGTTCCTTAAACTCTTTGGTCCTTCCCACAGCAAGCCCCTTGTTACATCGCCGTGTCTTTATTTTTCAACAGCTCACAGGTGGATTCCGGGTTATTTTCAAAACACCTTTGCTTCCTGCAACAGTGCGTTAGCGTTTTCGTGAATAATGTAATTTCATCACTACTACCACGATGTATTTTGCATTTTGTTTTATTTTTCCCTCATGGAGGAAAAAGCTTGAAAGCCTGACAGCCCCCGAGCATGGTCCTTGCAGTGCTTCAGGTGGAGGAGAAACGTACCTGCACCATCCAACAACCCCTCTGGACCAAAAAATGAAGCAGGGGACACAACTGGGACACCTGAAGTTATTTCCGTGGAGAAGGAAAGCAGACATAGGGCGGCAACCTGAAGGAAACAATCCTGCTCATCTGGTTGATTTTTCCAGACACTGAAAATCTAATTTGCTGCTGAACATCTTCCGCATTTCAGAGGTGGGATGCACTCAGCAGAAACTTCGGAGCCAGTGCACAGGCTGCATTTCCACTAGGAAATTTTAGTGCTCTGGAATGGTGAAACTTGGGGAACACAGAAGAACAGATAATTATGCTCAAATAAATATCACCAGTCCCCTGAGAGGTGGAGGAAGCAATGGCAGCAGCTTTGAAGGGCTCGATAATCTCCTTTTACTTACAGAAATTTATGACCCCAAAGTGATGTCAGAGGTGAAGGAGAGGAGATATCCCCCATCAAGCACAGATATCTGCAAGGTCGGTGTCTGTCAAAGGAGATCCTCCACAGCTGGTGGATGGAAATGGAAGTGCGGTGCTTGTGATTCATCTCATTCTCCAGCAGATGAGTCGCCCGCAGGGAGCTCCGACTTTCTCCTGTGAACACGGAGGGAGTGGTGAGTGACTAAGACATGGATTCAGAATTAAGGGAAATGAGTCCCTCTTGTAGTCAGGATAGTCAGGAAACAGAGAACTGGATTTTTACCTTTTTTTTTTTTGTTTTAATTGGTTGTGGGTGTACCTCCTGCTGGTGTAAATCTCAGCCTTCCAGCCCATGTTGGACAGATCAATCCCTTAAAATACTTCCGAGGTTTCCTTGAGGGAAGCCAGTGAGGGAAGATATCTCTGGAAGTTTTACACATGTTACGAGGGATTATTCTGCCATTTTGCTGTTGCTTTGAGGGTCTGACATCCATCACCCTACCCCTGAACAGGATTCCTCCCTGAAGACCCTCAATACCCCTGTAAAGCGTCACCACCGACACAAATGTAAAGATCATTGTTAAAAAATCGGGACGGGGCTTGGAGCCACCTGGGATAGTGGAAAATGTCCCTGCTCATTGCAGAGGGGTGGGGGGGGTGGGGGTTGGACTAGATGACCTTGGTCCTGTCCGACCCGAACTATTCTGTGATTATACGATAAAAAACCCACTGGAGATGATCAGATAAAACTATGGTGGTATTTTCTGGCCACTGAACGATTCGCTCATTGACATGCGCAGGGAACACGCATGATTTTCATATTCTTTGCCTGCCCTCTCGTGGTGAATGGGTGCTGATTAAGTGCATGTATATACGTATATATATTTATATATTCACACATGAGTATATGTACATATATATGTATGCACCGATGTATAAGTCAGAAAACGCCTTCATCTGAATTGTACCTAGAGACTGATGTTACAGAAGTGAGCGGGAGTTAATTTTCTAGCTACTGGCTGGAAGATTTTTCCTGTGACTGTGCTAAAATTCAACTCAGGTGAAATATTCCAGCATGAAAATAATAGGAGCATAGCGAAATATTTCTTCCAGCTTGGGGAGACCAGCAAGGTCGTCATGTGTCCTTTTCCTCTCTATAAATAAACTCTGCTGAAACTGGGTGAGCTGTACAAAATCAGGAGCAAAATGTTTTTCCAGGACCAGTTCTTACAGCAAATACAGGGCAGCATAAAAATAACTGCTGCAGCATGGCTGTGCCTTTCCCTTTCCCTACACAATGCCAGTATGGGATAGCAGAGGGAAAGGAGAAAGCTTTTCCTCTTCTAAGCCCCAAAAAGCAGCACACAAGGCTGGTTCTTGTCACAGCTTAGGGTTTCCTGTTGTTCCAGGTACAGTGAATGATTTGCCAGAGGCCCATCTGGATGAAAAACCTGCTGTCCCATCACAGTTGGAGGATTCCCTGTCTGGGGAGGTTCTTCCCTCACTCCCATCTTTGGCCGGCTGAGCTCATGGGGACGGTAGGTTCATCCCAACCAAATGAAGACCTTCGTTGACTTCTAACCTCACCTGGTCAGGACATTATGATTCCCATGTCTCCTGTCCTTCTCCACACCCACACTGGTGCCTCTGTGTGGGGAGAGGGACGGTCTGCACCCCTCCCAACATCAGCCACAAGGACAAAGCTACAGCAGCAGGGGGAAAGAGGAGAAGGCTTTCAAGCTGATCCCTCCATAGTGTGAGAAAAGGAGTTCCTCGGGTCACCCTGCAGACTTGGACCTGAGGCTTGAACCCTCCCCCCCCCATGACTATTGGGTCACATTTCCCTCTTGTCCTGACTGTGTTGCGGCCCTGACAGGTGCAGTCAAATAGAACAGCCCCCCGTGACATCTCTCCACGAATAACCCTGGGCTCCTCCTCTAGAGAACAGCCTGCAGTTATTCCCTCCAGAGCTTTCTGTGTGATGATGGTGTTGCCGGAGCGAGAGCTGCAGACCTGGCCAGGCAGACAATCCCCTCCACGGGGAGCCCACACAAGTAGGTCAAACAAAAGCTTTATTTTCACACAGTGTTCTCGGGACACGGTGCCAAGATTTGTTTCACAGACGGCTCAAAGCAAGGATTGGCAAGGAGTGCTGCGCTCCTGCGATGTTTCCTTATTGCAAACAGCCCCGGGTCACAAAACTCGTGCTCAGAGCCAAGCCTGAACTGCCTTTAAAATCAGAAGAATTCAGATTAACAGTTTTTAGGCTTGTTCTTTAAAGCAGTAATGTATCAAAGCAGAGCCCCCCATGCAAGGGAGTAGCCCTGTGGAGATGGACCTGGATGTCCATCTCCACCTGGTGGACAACAAGCTGTCCCTGAGCCAGCAGTGTGTCCTGGGGGATCAGATGGTCACTGGTGTCCTGGGATGCATCAGGAGGAACATTGCCAGCAGGTCAGGGAGGTGATCCTGCCCCTCTCCTCAGCCCTGGTGAGGCACATCTGGAGTGCTGTGTCCAGTTCTGGGCTCCTCAGGACAAGGGGGATGTGGAGCTCCTGGAGTGGGTTCAGTGGAGGAAACAAAGATGATTCAGGGTCTGGAGCATCTCTGTGACAAGGACAGGCTGAGGGAGCTGGGGCTGTTCAACCTCGAGCAGAGACACTGAGAGGGGACCCCACCCCTGTGTGTCAGGGTGTGCAGGGAGGGGTCAGGGGATGGACCAGGCTCTGCCCAGGGGTGCCCAGCAATGGGACAAGAGGCAACGTGCAGGAACTGATGCCCAGAAAGCTCCACCTGAATTTGAGGAAGAACTTCTTCCCTGTGCAGTGACTGAGCACCGGGACAGATCACCCAGAGAGGGTGTGGAGTCTCCCCCACTGGAGGTATTCCAGAACTGTCTGGATGCAATCCTGTGCCATCATTACTAAAGCAGTTAATTTCAGTACATCTGCCATCAGATAATATTTTCTGATGTTTCAGACCTGGTGAGTGAAGGCCTCAAGGTTGGAGCTTCAGCCATGCAGAGTCAAGTTTGCTGCCTTCTTTCCCGCCCACAGTTTTCTGACTAGAGTGGAGAAAGGTCCAGCTGGTTTCCTGCAGGATTTTAATAGTTTAATATTTTGAAATGTTATTTCAGTTCCAGCTTTTGAAGGAAAAAAAAAAGTAAACAAAGGAGGAAATCGGATGCGGAGGCTGGATTTGAGAAATCTGCCTCCAGCGTTGCTTTGGAATCAGTGACTGTGGTATCCCAGGGGACAGGCAGCTGAGGTGTCTGGCAAAAAAACTCTTCCAAAACCCAGGCCATTTTCCACTTGAAAACTGCAGAACATTTGCATCTTGGCAAATCTGAACAACAATAGCAAAACCAAAAAACCCCCAAACTTCAAAGTTTAATGAGTCCCTTCTATTTCCAGACCAACTGGAATGTCAAGCATCGTATCGTGGTTTTCACTTGGGCACCAGCTTATAAACCGAGGGAGCTGGCCAGGAGAGGCCAATCACTGCTTCAGCAGACGGTAATTTTATTGTTGTATAATTTGCCTGTCTGTGGTTCTTGTTACTAATATTGTTGTTATCACTATAATCATCATTATTATTATTATTGTCATATTTTACTTTGCTTCAATCATTAAGCTCTTCTTATGTCAACCCACAAAATGTTACATTTTTCTGGTTCTCTGACCGGTGAGTGAGTGTTTGGAATCCTCACGTTCCAGCTGCATCAGCATCGAAATCTATATTGGAATCTTGTCCCTTGGCAAACGATTTGTTGGCAATTTTAATGGTCTAAACGGGAGGAAAACCTGCATTTCCCCAATTTTCAGGGTTTCAGTTGATGAGGAATCCCAGTTTTCCACTATTTTACAGTTTATATGGAAGGGGAAAACCTTTATGATGCCGTTTGAGGGGTTTAAATAGAAGGCAGATCCCACTTTTTCATCATGTTGAGGGTTAAAATGAGGGTGAATACACATTTTACCTCATTTTTTTTAAGGCATTAAATTGAGAGGAACCTCTTTATGTGTCCTTTTAAAAGTTACATAAGGGAGAAAAGTCCATTTGGAGGGACATTCATGAGGGGAAAAAAAGTCAAAAAGCCCCCAAAATTGTGGTTTTTGTGGGGGGAAATGGTGGTAGGAGGGAGAAGTGTTTCGGGGAGTTAAATTGAGGGGAGAATTCCATTTTCCCTCGTTTTAAAGGGTTTAATTGAGGCAGGATGCTCCATTTTCAACATTTCAGGGGTTTCTGTTGAGGGGAAATCACCCTTTTCTGTCATTTGAGGGATTTCAATCGAGGGAAAGCTGCCTTTTTCTGGTTTTTTTAAGGGTTTAAATTAAGGCAGGATGGCAGTGGGGGTGAGGTGTGTTTAAAATGGCAGGAAATGTGACCCTGTTGGGGTGACCCCAAAGGTGTCATCCCCAAATCCAGAGGTGTCCATGGCTCAGCTTCCATCTGACAAGTGAGCTGGAGGAGGATGGGTGTCCCCAAAAGTGGGATGAGTGGCTGGATGTAGGTGAAGAGGATGAGAGGGTGTGGAGGGTCTTGGGTGACACAAGGGAGTTTTGAGGAGACACTGAGTGGTTTGGGGGGGTTTTCTCCAAGAGCATGGGGGGACTCGGAGAGGATGTGGGTGATGGGGTCTTGGGGGTGCTCTGAGTGGGTGGGGGGTCACTGAGGGGGTTGGGGCCAGTGAGGATGACAATGGGGTGGGACCACCCAAGGGCGTCTCTTGGGGACCAAAGGTGAGGGGTTTAGAGCAGCACTTTGCCTGCACGTGGATACAGGATACGGAGCTGATGCCTTTCCTTGGGGAGATGCCAAGAGATGAGCCATCCACCAGAGGGGAGTACCCCTTCCGACACAACCCATGCTGTGATTCTGCGATTTGCACCAGATATTGGGATATTAGGAAGAAACCTTTCCCTCTGAGGGTGGTGGGGCATCGGCAGAGGTTGCCCAGAGAAGCTGGGCATGTCCCATCCCTGGAAGTGTCGCTGTGCCAGGGGGTGGCAGTGTTTGAGCGCAGAAGCCGGGAGCCTGCAAAGTCCCGGAGCTGGGATGCCCAAAACATCCTTTATCCCGCAGCCCAGCAGCTCTCCAGAGAGTCCTGCGCCCGGGGTCGAATTTTATTTCTGTGCATATCTCTGGGCAAAGTGAGCAAATTAAAAAAAAAAATAAATAGTGACTTTAACTGACAACTTTTAGGCAAGGAAAAACCCAGACGGCAGCTCTGAGTTCCCACTGCTCATAGATTTGTAGGAGCTGGGAATGTCCGTTCCTAGGGCTTCCTGCCAGCCAGGGTTTCCCCATCTGCCAAGTCAGGGCTCTCCAGAGGAGTTGCCCCATGAATCACAGGTTCACAGGTTATTCTAAGTTGGAAGGGACCCACGGGATCATCTAGTCCAACTCCCAAGCGAACGCCCACCCAGGGATCAGGCCCACACTGCCACCCACCCCCAAGAAAACCCCCAGCCTTGTCTATAAATTTGAGGCTGCTAACCTTAACAGCAGCACAGAGGCTGTTTGTGGGAGATCAGAGAACTGATTCTGCTTCTGAGAACCAGCAAATCTTTCACCCCTTTGTAATAGGATGGCACGTGCTCAGGAAAAGCACAAGGACAACGGAGGAAGGAAGGTGCCATTGTCTCCCTGACCCCGTATCCCTCTCTGTTCTTGTTTTTGAGACTTTAGCTCTGGGGGATGATAGATGTAAAATTCACGTGCTGCAGGGAAATGTGTTTTTATGGCACCCAAACACAGATCAGATCCAGCCGTGTCGCTCACCACGTTCATGGCTTATCCATTTATTAATCTGCCCTGATTCTGCTGTTCTATTAGGAATTGATTTTGCACGCTTGGCGAAACTGGGGAGCTGAAGAATGACATCCAACGTTTTATCTCCATGAAGAGAAATGAGCATTTTGCTACCCAGAGCTTTTGAAATTCAAAATCAGCGTTGTGGCCAATAATCTTTTAAACTGGGACAGGCTGAGATCGTTATTCCCAAAGCATTTGTTTGCTCCTGTACGGGACCACATCCAGCTCGAGCAGGGTGGGGGGGATGAAGATAATGAAGAGCTGCCATTTGAACCTCCCCAATGTTAGGAGCAGGGGATGCTCCCCAAAACCTGTGAAGGAATCCGCTGAATGTACTGAAGGAGAGAATGGGGGTCTGAGCAACCTGGTCTAGTGGAAGATGTCCCCGCTCATCGCAAGGTGTTGGAGTAGTCCTTTACCCTTCCCTTCTAACCCAAACCATTCTGTGATTCTCTGATTCTTCAAATGGTTAAAACTCCATCAACATGTTATTTTAATTTTCTTCAAGGAAAAAATGAAGTAAAGGGAGTAAATGTTAATTCAGATAGCATCAATGTTGGAATTGCTTTACATAAATTAATGCTTCACTGAATCTTTCCTCTTTAACTCTGGCATCTATGTGGAAATGAAAGTGTTTCCCATCAAGTCATAATTAGAAGACTGGAAATCCTTGATGTGCTCTGGGACATCCACAGGGCACAGTGGTGCTCGTGAGCTTGCTTACATTTGGACAAAAAGTGGCTCCAGGATGACACCTCACGACTGTGGATGGCCCAAAGTGTAACCTCTCTCCACAGACCAAGTCCCCTGGAGCTTCTTAACGTGTCAAGAGCTGTGAAATAAAATACAGTTGAAAGGGTTTAATGTCTTTAAAACTCCCCCTGCACAGTCTCCAGGACCCAGGCCAGCTGATGCTCGGGCTCCCCGAGGCTTCAGCACACTCAGCCCTTGATGTGCAAGCCCTGGTTGTGCCATCCCTGGATATTAATTATCCCGAAAAACATCCCTAAAACTCCAAAGATCTCCAAGTCACTGAGAGACCAATTTGCTCTGTTTTTACTGGCGTTGCCACCCAAGTGTAAGAATTAGTGTTTCAAAACAAATGTGTTTTGGAATGCAGCTTCTCCCAAATGTTTACGGGGAGGATTTTTGACATGAGCACCGGGGGACTCTGATGTGAGGGGCTCAACATCTGCTTGGATGCAGACAGAGGAACAAGTGGGAAATTGCTCTGGCAACCACAGGATCATAAAATCCCATAATCGTTTGGGTTGGAAAAGCCCTCAGAGATCACTGAGTCCAACCATTCCCCAGCACTGCCAAGGTCACCACTAACCCATGTCCCCAAGTGCCACATCCACATGGTTTTTAAATCCCTCCAGGGATGGGGATCCACCACTGCCCTGGGCAGCCTGTGCCAGGGCTGGACAACCCTTTCCAAGAAGAAATATTCCCTGATATCCAACCTGAAGTTGCCTTGGCACAACTTGAGGCTGTTTCCTCTTGTCCTGTTGCTTGTTACCTGGGAGAACAGACAGACTCCCACCTGGATACAACATCAGACAGATGTGGATTTATTGGATCAGGTCTAGAGATCCCTTGATTTATTGCAGGAGTGATGTACTTCCCATTAAGGATAACACCAAGGAAGGGAAAACCTTGTTACAGCTCCAAACTACGAGTGAGTTATTGCTGCGACTATTCTGTTAATAGGAAAATATTCCTCAGACTAACTCTTTTATTTATTTATTCTGATTTACTTTTTTTTTCTGTTGGGCTCCAGGATGGAAAAATATGACTGTAATCCATGTCAACAGGCTCCCAGGGATGAGAATTTGATCTACAGTGTCTGAAAACAAGCTCAAATCAATGCTAATTTTAAGGAGATTATGTGCTGGCAATTTTATTTCAGTTCAATAAATTGGTTGGGGGGTTTTAATAGCACAGCATTTTTTAATACAAACTACATCCCCAAAACTTACCAGTCTGGAACAAAATAAAAACAAGGATGAGAAATGGAGAAGGTCAGATTAGATTAGATGAGAGGCAGAGAGTAAACAAAATATCCATTGTATTTAAATCTTGGGGTGGCAGGAAACCTATTTATTTGTAATATTAAATAGATCTCTCCTATATCGTTCTGGAGATGAGTTTCTGGGTGAAAGGTAAAATAATCTGAAAATTACCAGAGATTTAATAAAGTTCGGAAATTGCATGAGATCTGCCATTACTCTAAACTACTTGTGGCCATGCATAAAACATTTCCAAATAAGCCTTATTTCCCCTCTCTTAAATTGGGGTAAGGAAACCAAGAAAAGGCATAAAAACTTAATTAAGCTTCATTTCTCCTTTTTTAGCCTAAACGTAATGAAAATAAGGGGGGAGTGGGGCGGTGTTTTATTTCTGAACATTATCTCAGTTTTGATTTACCCAATGTTAGAGAAAATAAATAAATTCTCCGGGAATCTGTGCTCATGAAAAGGCAGCAGCTCTTTCGTGGCTTGAATAGAACTCGCTGGAAGTTTCCTAAACGCTCCTGTATTTTTCCCACAGCAAATAAGCAAATTCCGTAGGGTTTGGGCAAAACAGTCCTTTTCCAATCTGTGCTAAATTTTTACGAGCAACAAAGGAAGTGTTTCTACGGAGAAGGAAGAAAATCTTTGTACCTCAGGAATCTTAAAACCTCATAACGTAAAATAAATGGAAAAGTACGGCGCACTCTGTCTTACCCTTCCTTGAGAAATCCAAAAAGTATCCCAAGTTAATATAGATAATGCAACTGTAGAGCCACATTACATAAAATAAAGATCTGTAAGGGCTGCAAACATGTCCCACTCCAACTAAGCTGGAGTCATTAACGAGTACTTATTCCTACTTTTTTATTACAGTGTCTTTGAACATCATGGAACATTTCTTAACTATGGTAAAAGACACAATTATGAACTCCATCAGCCAAAAAAAGAATTACAGTGAAAATCGTTATCATTAGTATTTCGTTGAGTAGGAAATGACCTGTAAGTCAAAAGAAATTCCACGTTTTCACCTGAAATTCAGCAACAGCAGTAGAACTCAACTGCAGTGGCCGCGGGAAACATAGGGAGCTGCAAGTGTCCCACTAGCAGCAGCTTGGGTATGAAAAACAGTAAGGAGAAGGACTTTAGTCAGCCAAGATTGCAATAACTTAGCACAAATGAGAGGGCTGATGGACGGCTGTTGAGACAACTCCCTGAATTCCATCAGGGAAAAGAAATGGGAATTTCCATAGAGTGGTTCATCTTCTTCCCGGTGCAGAACGGGGCAAAGGACCTGCAGGACCCTGAATGTGCCTCTTCCCCTCAGAAAAGGGGGATGTGCATGTGGGGTGGGGGGCTCTGCATGGAGAACACCTAAAGCAAGGTGGGACAAATCCTTGACTTTTGTGCCCAAAGCTGAAGAACGTACCATCTACAAACTCCACATTCTCAACAGAGAATCCAAACAATTTTAATGGTGCTTTATGGACAACAGGGGCCAAGCTGTGTCTTGAAAAGTGCTCAGTGCTGTGAGATTTCATCCGATATGTGTCCTCCTTGCAGAACCTCTGCAAATCTTCTTAGGGAAGTATCTTCTTGCACATCAGCCTGCCTTACAGAATTGTCATGGAATTACGGAGGGCTTGGGTTGAGGGGAATTTTCAAGATCATCCAGTGCCACCCCCTGTCATGGGCAGCGACACCTTCCACTATCCCAGGTTGCTCCAACCTGGCCTTGGACACTTCCAGGGATGGGGCAGCCACAGCTTCTCTGGGCAACCTGTGCCAGGGCCTCACCACCCTCACAGGGAAGGATTCCTCCCCCAAATCCCATCTAACCCTGCCCTCTGTCAGTGGGAAGCCATTCCCTCTTGTTCAGCTATCCCAGGCCCTTGTCCAATGCCCTCTCCAGCTCTTTTGGAGCCCCTTTAGGCCCTGAAAGGCTTATTACCATTAGCAACCTGCTCCATTACCCACCATTTACACTTCACAGAACAAGGAACTAAAATCTACAGCTCAAAAGTATCTTTCTCTGAAAATATTTCCCCTTTCTAAAATGATTTGGATTTATTAGGGTAAAATTCATAGCAGTGCAGAAGCCTCTTATGATTTCAGTCGTCTGGTAAATTAAGACATCGTTGCCTTTGGAGTTCTGTTTTCTTCCTCTGAACTGGGGCATACCCTGTTAACGTATTTCAGCCTATTTCCATGATATTTTTAGGAGACTCGTTCTAATATTTATGATTTTCTAGTGTGGTTTCTATTCTTCAGTGACGAAATCACTGACGCACTAAATAAAGCTGTGAATGCACTAAAAAAAATCTGAAAATACACTAAATAAAGCCATGAACGCACCAAATAAAGCTGAACTAGAGCAGTACCGTGTTCAAAACTTAAGCCTTATTTCCACTTTGATGTAACTCACTTCCCACCATAATGTCTTTTTTTAATTTTTTGTCTGACACCAGATCCCTGCTGCCCTTGTAAATCCACACACAATGATCCAGCTCTTCCCGATGAAATGGCTGCCCAGAGGCTCCGGGTGTGATACAGGCTTTTAACCATTCTAGAGATTTTTCTCCCAACCCTCTTTGTGTTTTAACGTCCTTTTTAAAGGATAATCATAAAAACTCAGTAGAATAATCCTGTATTGGCTGCAGCATCATAAAACAGAGATTATCATTACCCAATTCTTCCAGCACTCCTCTCCTGACATATATAACGTTGTTTAACTCTTCTCAACAAGTCATTTATCAGAGACAAGTGTTCCTGGGGGAAAAGTGCTAAATATGTGAATTTTAGCTACTATTTAGATTGCATGGATGCTTCCAAGTGCCCTGAGGACGGAAAGCAGCCAGCACATCTAACAGGGAGCTGTGAAGAGCCCGGAATTGTGGAGGTGTCCCCCAACGCATCAGGGCGTAGATTCATGGAACCATTAAAGCTGGAAAAGCCCTCTGTGTCCACCAAATCCAGCTGTTCCCCCAGCACTGCCAAGGCTGGCACCAAACCATTAGGAGGATGTCATAAAACTCCCGTGGTGGCCTTGGGTGGTGGCTCAGAACCACGAAGCACGATGGGGAGTGCGCCACTGCAGCCACAGGGGTGAGGTGCTGAGGTACAACGGCAGCACAGCTCTCCTTCCAACACCCACGGGCAAAATGGGGTGAAAAATCCCCCCAAAATTAACAAAAAAATTAACATCACGTATCACATCTTAGAGAGCTGCCATGGGCAGTGGTGGAGTCCCCATCCTTGGAAGGATTTAACAGATGTGTGGAGGTGGCACTTGGGGATGTGGGTCAGCGGTGCCCTTGGCGGCGCCGGGTTAAAGGTTGGACTCAGTGATCTTGGAGGGCTTTTCCAACCTTAAGGATTCTGTGATTGTAAGGGAATAAATCTCCCTCAAACCACAGATGTCCCCCCTGGCTGTTTCACAGGGGCCATTGACAAGAGGCATCATTCCAGCCCATGCACCTCTGGAAATTATTAATATAAAGCCACGACTTGGACTTCTGTCCCCCCTTACACAAGGCAGTTTTGCTGGGACTGAGCCTTGAGGAGAAAAAAAGCCTTCCCGGGACCTCCTGAGAAGGAGAGGAGCCTGCAGTGAAGGGAAGAGCCCAAGTGCAGCCCCTTGGTGCCAGCATGACCATACAAAAGAAGAAAACCCACCCAAAGGATTTTACACAGCTCTGAACCAGAGATTTCCCTTTGTACAGCGCTACCTGCTCCTTCACTTGGAGGAACTGGACTTTTTCAACTGGAAGTGTTGTTGGCTGCTGGAAAGGGAGGCAAATGCCTCAGCTGGCTCCTAAATCCTGTGTCCAAGGGCAAGGTTAGGGCAGGGAGGGTTGGGAGGCTTGCAAGCATCATGCAGAGTAACATCACAGAAATGCCAGGATGAGATGCTAAGCCCTTTTCTTCTTCCCTCATTCATCACATCTGACAACATAATAATTTTGCCTAACAGCTAGAAACCATTTTCAACTAATATTATTTGTTATCTGCAGCAATAGCATTATCCTAATATCCAGAGGGTCATGCAGCTGCCTTGTACAAGGCATTGCATTCCCATAATGAGTTTTCTGCTCCAAACCTTCATCTCAGTTTTATTTGAAACAAACAAACAAACAAATAAAAAAGAATTACATCAAACAGAGGGAGCTGCAGGCTCTGAGCGCCAGTTTTCCAGAAGTCACTGGGTATTTCTGAGCCAGGAGAGGTATTCAGCTGATGAGTATGAACCTGGGATAGTGGAATGTGTCCCTGCCCATGGCAGGGTGGTGGAACTGGATGAACTTTAAGCTCCCTTGGAACCCAAGCCCTTCTGTGATTCCATTATATCTTGCAGGAGAACCATGGTTTGATATTTTTTTCCCCCTTCTCATTTCAACATGAAAGAAAACCAGAAAATCAAATCAATATAGGTCCGGTTTTGCATCCATGTAAAAATATTTGCACCCCAGAGGGCCTGTCCATGTCAACATTCATCTGATGGTCTCCCCTTCCATCATGACAACCCTTTCCTCCTCAATTCGCTCCCTTCCCATGTCACAAGTTTCCATGCCGAGCAAATTAATTATTTAGACACAGATGCAAAGCAGAGCCCAGATTGGTTCACGCCATTATAACAATACCTTAAAATGATAATGTAAGAGTTAAAGTGTCCTTAAAATGACAATACAGCATTTTATGATCAGGATCCTTCTGCATGAAGCTCTTGTAAAAGCAGATAATCTTTTTCCATGGTTCATCTGTGCTCACCAGCGAGCACAACTTCAGAACACATTTATTTCGTTGGGTTTGTTTGGGTTTACACGGCGTGGAGTGAAATCTTGTCCCCCTCATTTTTTTTCCCCCCTCTCCTCATCCCTCAGGGCCAACCTCTTCAGCTGAGCTCCTCCGTAGCCAGCGAGTTAAAAAAGAGCCACCCACTGGGATAAGTCATCCTGCCTCTTGTATTTCTCCATGCAGCAGCACCTGGAAATGTTTGGATTCCCCAGGGGGACTGGGCTGGACACGTCTCCTCTCCTTAAAGCAGATCAGCTCTGCTCAGCTCAAAAGGTGATGCTGCAGCACCACCAGAGGGAAACACAAAGTCACGAATGAGGTTTCCAGAGTTGTTTGGTTTTTTTAAATCTAGAAGCCAGGGAAATCAGGCTTGGAAATGTCATAACACCTGCAGGAGAAGGAGGCACGTTCTGATTTATTTAGGGGTTTTTAAATAAAAAAACCCTACTAAAAGTGCCCGTAGGCTGAGCCCCCTTCACACAGCTTCGCCACCAGGCCATGCCACAGCAGAGCTCCCAGAATGCGAAGAAGGAACTCAGCATTTTCCTGGGGGTTTAACACCATTTTTTATCATTTGCACCAGCAGTGCAGCACTTGGTGACAACACAGAGATCTGTTTTTTACCTCTCTGCTTTCTGCACAGGTTTTTTCTGCCTTTGACTGCCTCCCTCCACTCCCAGGGAGCTCCGTGACATTTGCTGTGCATTTACCATGCCAGGAGAGCCTGAAAACAGCCGAGGAGCAAAGGCAAGGGTGGGTTATTTTGCACAGAGAAGAAGAAAAGCCGAACCCAAGGGAGCCCGGGAACAGCTGGGAAGCCACTCCCAAGCCAGGCTTTACTGCAGCTTCCCAGCTTAGTGGCTTTCTTCACCATTTCTTCCTCAGAAATCCATGAGAAGCCTGTGGAGAGCTGGGCATCTTTCAGGGTTTTCTAGCGGTCATGAAGCCCTTGGTCGTCCCTGCCTGCCCCTGATTTGAAATGCCACCTCTCCCATATCCCAGGCGGGTGGTTCACCTGCCTTTTCAGAGCAGGGGTGATGCTGTGTCTGAGATGAGACTGACCAGGCAAGGAGGGATGAAGAGAGACACTCCTGATCATTCCTGCTGCTGGGAGCATTCTCCTTGGTCCCTCTGATGCCTCCCTAACACTTGGCTGTCAGGCTTTTCAAATTATCTGGAATTTCTGGTATGAGGGCATACAGAAGCCTGTCAACATTCTTCCATCCCCTTCAGACATCTCTGTACGAAATTCCTCCTGGAATAATCCTTACTTTCTGTCTCTTACCCTCCTCCCCCCAAAAAAAAATCCCAAAAGGGACAAAGCTACCATGAAAGCTACAAATAGAAAATGTCTCCTTGCAGTAGCTGGTTAATAGAGGTGATGTTCACACGGGCAGAAAGTAAAAGAGAGACAGTCAGGGACTGGTTTGAGTGCTGCGTGATTTGTCTTGCTTCTGCCAGGGAGGGAAAAGGAGAAAGGGGAGACAAAGGATAACACTGGCTTGGGAAGAGCTGGGGAGAAATGCTGCAGATTTGTGTGTATGGTCATTGATTTACGGGTGTGGAGAAAGACAAACTGACTTGGAAATTAGGTGTTAATGCTCGGGAAAAGGCAGTTCCTGCTGTACCTGGAAACAACAACCCGGTGCCACTGAAATGGAGCAGGTTGAATGTTGGTCCCAAGTGAAGTCACACCCTACCCGGGTTCAGGAGAGGAGCCTCATGCCATGGGCAGGAGATGGATTGAGCTTGCCCATGACCCCCTGGCCCAGCACCAGACCCCTGGGGGAAAGGAGTGATGGCAGGTATGTGGGATGCAGCAATTCCCATTTAAATGCTCTGATGGGAAGAATGATAATGTCAGCATTAAGGGAGCCCTGATTTCTGGAATTTGTTTCTGTGCTACTGGGAAAGGCACGGGCTGAGGGGTGGGGGGGCTGGATGGCAGTGGGAGGACAGAGGAGAGGGGCCAGGAGGGATAGGACAAGACAGGATGGGAGAGGATGGGTGGCCGATGGAGGAGGGATAACATCTCATAGGATCATGGGATGACCGAGGTGGGAAGGGACCTCAGTAGGTCTGGAGTCCAGCCTCCTCATCCACACAAGAGTCAGTTTGACCTGGTCAGACCAGGTTACTCAGTGTTCCATCCAGCTGGATCTTGAAGATCTTCAAGGATGGAGACATCACAACACCTCAGGGCAACGTCCTGCTTGAATCTTCCTGATTAGTGTGTCAGAAATGCACACCTTGAGGATATAATTCCCCTCTTCCAGAGAAACTCTTGAACACCTTCCAGTACTCTGCCTTTCCCTTCCCTCCAGAGGTGCCTGGGAGGTGCCAGTCTTTGGGACCACAACTGATGTCATACTGAGTATGAGGGAAGGTTACATTCTACCTCCCCATTTTGCTTAAACTACACCAAAAAAATCCCCTTCAGAAATGTGAAAACACATACCACTGCTGGCTCCTTTCTGTTGAGAAACCCATTTTCCAGATTTTCAGAGGAAATCACTTTGCTCTGACATCATTTGGTATTGGATATGACTGATACAGTTGTTTCCAGAAACACCTTGGTTAGGAAAAAAAAAATAGTTTTATTTATGCTTTGATTTGCGAATGCTTTCAGAGCTTGTGAGGACTTTTGTCATTGCTGTTCTTGTTTTCAACAGAGCTGAGATAAAGTGTTATTTTTGTACCTTGGAGTGTGGATTATTTATAGTGACAGCCTGGCCTCTGCCAGTGCACCGTGATTGCACTGGGTGAGTGAAACAAGGAGTGACATTCAGAGATGCTGCCTCCTGATAATAATACGAAGCATTCAGATGAAAAAAAAGACTTATCAGCACTCATGATGGAAACACAGTTTTATAAATTGCTACAGCTTCACTGAATTTACTGAGAACATACCAGGGTAAGAGGATAATTTAAAACAGTAAGAATAATAAAGTGGTATTTGTTTGACAGAGAAGAGAGGTGAGTCCCCACTCTCAAAATTACTTCAGCAATGGCATTATTTTAGCCATGCATAGAATCACAGAATCACAGAATCACAGAATCAGTAAGGTTGGAAAAGACCTTAGATATCATCGAGTCCAACCTATCACCTATTACCTAACCTAGCCAAACCTGTTACCTAACCTGTTGCCATCCTGCTACCAACACACCATCCTACCTATAACACACTACCCTAATATC
>WEKX01010250.1:69204-93430 GCA_013390025.1 Pitta sordida
GATCTCCTTACCCTCCTGGAGGTGCAACATCATTTTCCTTAAGAGGACTTGCTCCATAATTTTGCCTGGCACTGAGGTCAGGCTGACAGGTCTATAATTTCCTGGCTCCTCTTTCCTACCCTTCTTATGGATAGGTATCAGATTGGCCAACTTCCAATCTTTTGGGACCTCCCCAGTAAGCCAAGACCTCTGATAGATGATTGAGAGAGGCTTAGCAAGCTCATCTGCCAGCTCTCTCAACACTCTAGGATGTAACCCATCAGGTCCCATGGACTTATGAGGGTCTAGATGTACTAGTATGTCCCTTACATCTTCCTCCTGTATTAAAGAGGGGTTAGACCATTCCTCATCTCTATCGACTCTATTGACTGTATCAAGAGACCCTTGAAGAGACCTTTCATTATGTAAGCATCTGTCTTTAATAGTAAAGACAGCGGCAAAAAAATCATTAAGTATCTCTGCCTTTTCCTCATCCCCAGTGATGATGTTTCCCTCCTTATCCAGTAGAGATTGGAGATTGCTCTTGTCCCTTTTTTTGCCATTAACGTACCTGTAAAAGCCTTTCTTGTTATCCTGTATATTAGTAGCCAATTGAAGCTCAAACTGAGCTTTTGCATCTCTAATTTTTTTTCTGCATGTCTTGACAACATCCCTAAACAAAGTCCTAGTTACCATCCCCTCCTTCCAAAGGTGATACATCCTTTTTTTAACTCTTAGCTCATTCAAGATCTCCTTACTCAACCAGGGTGGTCGTCTACCTTTCCGGCTTGACTTACGACACACCGGGACAGCCTGCTCCTGTGCCTTGAAAATCTCATTCTTGAAGTACTCCCAGCTATCCTGGGCCCCCTTGTCTTTAAGAGCCATCTCCCAAGGAACTTTCCTAATCAGTTCCTTAAATAACTCAAAATCTGCCCTATGGAAATCCAGCTTAGCTGTTATACTGCCCCCCCTCTTTTCTGCACTGTTCATTGAGAATTTTATTATCTCATGATCGCTACCTCCCAAACAACCTCCAACAGCTCCAACCTCAATAGCTCTGCAAAAGTCAAACCCTTTAGAAAGTTGTCTTTCTGAGAGAAAGCAACTCCTCCTCCCCTCTTCTACTACCAAAGAATTTCTCCTCTGTGAGGGTGGTGAGGCTCTGTCACAGGTTGCCAGGAGAAGCTGTGGCTGCTCCATCCCTGCGAGTGCCCAAGGCCAGGCTGGACGGAGCTTGCAGCAACGTGGGATAGTGGAAGATGTCCCTGCCCACTTTAAGGTATTATTTTAGGAATACCCTCCCCAGATTACCCATTAGCCAATTGCTACCAGCAATTAATGTACTGGATGTATGAACTGTAGAAGTCAACGAGCTCTGCCCATCCCACAACTGAGCCTGTCACACTCAGAGCACATTTTAACCACGGAGCTGCCCATGAACAGGCAAATGTGCAAAGGGCACAAACAAGAAATACTTCAGCCCGCTCAGTTCTGGTGCAGGTTTTTTGGTGTCAAATGTAATGATTAAAAAATAGTGTGAGCACATGCAAGGGCCTGCAGCAGTGCCCGGGAATCCCCTTGCTGCCAAAGCAAACCCCACCTACAACTGTGCTCTGCCTCTGGATCTCTCTGCTCTCATCCTGATCACCCATTAGGTTCATTAATCCTTCTCTAATGCATAATTGCTCTGTGTTCGTGTACTTAAGGGCAATTCTGGATTAGTTTGAGTCACACCACTTTGGGTTTTCGCAATGTAGTGTAAGCTTTAAATCTCCTGGACATCCCTCAATAACTGCAGGGTCATTTGTTCACTTCTAGGAGGTTCCTGGTCTCCAGATCCTGCCTGTGCCCACTGGACACCACCTTAACACAGCCCATCCCCCATTCTGTTTAAAGTTAATGTCTTGTCCATAAGAAACGTCCTGAACATGGTGAGTTTTACTGACATGGAAATAACAATCACCATTCTGCTCCACAGGCAGGGACACTTTCCACTATCCCAGGTTGCTCCAAGCCCTGTCACAGGTTCACAGGTTATTCTGAGTTGGAAGGGACCCACAGGATCATCTAGTCCAACTCCCAAGTGAACACCCATCCAGGGATCAGGCCCACAAGTGTGGAACCACGGGCACCACGCTCCATCCATCCGAGCCTCCCACCATCTAGACCGTGTCACTGAGCTCCTCACTGAGTCTTCTCTTAAACACCTCCAGGGATGGCGACTCCACCACCTCCCTGGGCAGACCATTCCACTGAGAGATCACTCTCTCTGTGAAAAACCTCTTCCTAACATCCAGTCTAAACCTCCCCTGGCGTAGCTTAAGGCCATGTCCTCTTGTTCTGGTGTCGTCAGCCTGAGAGAAGAGATTCACATCCACCCGACTGCAACCTTCCCACAGGTAGTTGTAAACAGCAATGAGGTCACCTCTGAGCCTCCTCTTCTCCAGGCTGAACAACCCCAGTTCCTGTAGCCACTCCCCATAGGGCTTGTCCTCCAGTCCCTTCAACATCCCACCTGGCCTTGGACACTTTCAGGGATGGGGCAGCCACAGCTTCTCTGGGCAACCTGTGCCAGGGCCTCCCCACCCTCACAGCCAGGAATTCCTTCCCAATATCCCATCTAACCCTGCACTCTGACAGTGGGAAGCCATTCCCTGTGTCCTGTCCCTCCATCCCTTGTCCCAAGTGCCTCTCCAGCTCTCCTGGAGCCCCTTTAGGCTCTGGAAGGGGCTCCAAGGTCTCCCTGGATCCTTCTCTTCTCCAGGTGAACACCCCCAGCTCTCCCAGCCTGGCTCCAGAGCTGAGGGGCTCCGGCCCTCGGAGCATTTCCATGGCTTCATATGGAGTCTCCAGCGGCTCCAGATCCTTTCTGATGCTGAGGGACCCCAGCGGTGGAGGCAGCTCCGCAGGTGGAGTGCTCCAGGCATGGAAGCAAATGAGGCTGTGGAGGCATGGAGCAGGACAGACCTGGTGCCATCTGCTCACAGCCCAGCCTGGCCCTGCAGGTGGTTCTTGTCCATCACATTAATTGCTACAAGAGTCCTGCATGTTAATCACTCAGCTCGCACACCGGCTCTGGGGAGATAAGCAAGGAGCAGGAACATTTTCATGTCCTTATTCTAATTTTTTACGTGTATATGCTGATAAGTCTTTTGTCCCAGTGATATCTTGTGCGTGGGGGGGGGTGGAGAATGCAGCAGCTTAATCAGTCCATGTACTAATCAGCACATATTTGTCATGTAAATTGATACAAGAATTCATTTTTCCCTTTCACTGTCCTCTTTTGTGTTTCTCCACTCACGAACACACACAGAGTGCACAGCTCATTTCCGATCTTAATACAGCTGTCTGTAATGGAATTATTTCCATCTCATTTTCAGTTTTTATTCATTTTTGTACACACAAGTCACTTTTATTTTAATATACAATAATTTATATTACGTGCTTTACAGATTGAGGTGTCTATTAAACCCTTCTGGTAGGACGAGGCCAGGTTGGACTGGGCTTTGAGCCACATGCTCTAGTTGAAGATGTCTCTGTCCATGACAGCAAGAGTGGAATGAGATGATCTTTAAGGTCCTTCCAACCCAAGCCCTTAATTTATTCTATTCACTTATTTCACTCATTTGTTTTTTTAGCACCAGCACCTTGTTTCTGGTTTGGTTTTTTTCCTTCATTTTTGAGGAAAGAAACTTTCTGCACAGTAAAATAAAAAACTCAACATTTGCTGCACATTTCTCCTTTTTTTATCAAATTCAAATCGGCAAATCTTTTAAAAATACTTTTGAATAATTCTATTTTATCAAATTACCAAAATCTTTTTTTTTTAAATAATCTTGAGTAACTATATTTTATTGAGTAGCCTATAGGACATGCTTCCCTTTTCAGTAGACGGGAGTCCAGTGATATCCCTTAACATCTTGCTACCACTTGATCTGTGGGTACCTGTCTGCTCCCACAGGAGAAATGGATGATGCTGGGTTTTTTCCTCAAGAAAGGAGCTCCTTGTTACCCAAAGCCATTATTTCCCAGCTGTAATTTTCGTAACGCTTCCTTGCTCTGCATTTTTGTAATGTTCAAATATTCCTGCTGCCATGACACCTCAGGTTTCAGGGGAAGGCTTTTCCTCCTGCAGTTCCCTGGCATCCCAGGTTTCCATTCTGGACGTGGAGTTGGGGGAGCTCTCAGATACGTGTCCAGAGTTCTGTCTTGGCACTCAGGGGTAGGAATATCATATGAAAATAGGAAAGACACATGGAAGGGGCCCAGCCCATTCCTGAAGGAGTGATCCCATGGAAGGAAGCTATCCTGGAGCAGTTCATGAAGAACTGCAGTCCATGGGAAGGACTGATATGGAGAAGTTCCTGGAGGACTGTCTCCCATGGGAGGAATCCCATGCTGGAGCAGGGGAAGAGTTCGAGGAGAGGAGTGAGGAGTGAATATCTGACAATACTTTCAGACCACCTTACACTTTGTTCAGGCACCTCTTTGTCCCTTGCTGTTTAGCTGTGTCAGATTATTTCTTTCCGCTTCTTTGGTCTTCTTTTCTTACCGTTCCAGTTGTGCTTTTCTTGCCTGACTCTCGGACTACTCTCCCAGCTGCAGATCGATTCCATTAAGCACAGAGGCTGAGCAGCCAGCACGAGGTTCATTAGGATGAGTGTCATTCTGAGCTCACCAAAACCCTCTTGGAAGAATCTTCCTCTCCTCTCAGCACAGACATCCAGCTGAGCTCCAAACCTGAGAGGACAGGTTTTTACTGCTGCTTTGCCACGCAGTGCTCCACAAACCCACTGCACATGGCAGCTGACAGCCTTCAACCTCCACCCCAAAAACCTTTGCTCATTCATCTACTGATGACCTTTCTGCTGTTTATTTGGCCAGCGGGTCAGGCAGGAACCAGTAACTGTTTTGAGCAGGTAACAGTTCATAGATTAAATCAACCATTCTTCAAATATCAACCCACGGTGACATTTCACCTCTCTGTTCCCTCGGGAGGGAACCCAAGCAGCATTCCTTTGTTTTTCACTCTTTTTCACTCACTGGGAGGGGAAAAAAAAATCTAAAAAAGAGATTTTTTTAAATATTGCATGGAGGATAAATGCTCTCTTATCCTCTTACTGTTCTGTGCATTTTTCACAGGTCAGATGGGTTTATAAGCTTAACTGAAAGAATATGGGAATGTGGCTGCACACAGGGAGAATGTTCAAAATCCCAAACCAGAAAATGAACTGTTGAGGAATGTATTTAGTGCACGTAGGCTGGTGTGCAAACTGGAGGTGGGAAATGTCAGGAGGCTGAGGCAAGAGAACAGTGACCAGACACTCAAGAGACCCAGCAGGAGCTGGTGACACCAGGTTATTGCAAAGCCAACCTGGCCTTGAACACTCCCAGGATGGGGCAGCCACAGCTTCTCTGGGCAACCTGTGCCAGGGCCTCCCCACCCTCACAGGGAAGGATTTTTTCCCAGTGTCTGATGTAAATGACAGAATCACAGCATGGGTTGAGTTGGAAGGGTTGTCCATCAAAACTCTGAGATGCTGACCACAACCCTCTGGATGTGACCATCCAAGCAATTCCTCATCCATCTCACAGTCCTCTTGGATCCTCAGAGAATTCTGGCACTTAATGCACTGCAATTAAAGTATAAAATTACCGTGCAAGTCGGCTCTTGTACAATCTGAAGATGATTTGTCATTAACAAATTGTGATGAGAGTGCTCATGCCCCAGACACTGCTCACTGCATATTGCCCTAGTGAAAAGGGAGCCAGATCTCCATCCAAACTCCAGCTGTGCCAAAAGGAAAGTGAAATACTCAGGCTTTATTTTGGGCGAGGAGAAACAAACCCGGAGAGAACGGAGGCAATAATGAAGCTTGCACATACACGGTCACAAGAATCAGGTACGAAGTTTTCTTGGATGTCTGGGGTTTTGTCGGGTGTGGATTTTTCACAGAAAGAGTAATTTCTCAATGGAATGGGCTGCCCAGGGAGGTGGTGGAGTCACCGTCCCTGGAGGTGTTTAAGAAGAGATTGGATGATGTACTTAGTGACATGATCTGGATACTGGGATGATGTGTTGGGTAAGAGGTTGGCAATAAATCAGGTAATAGTTTGAACTTGATGATCTTTATGGTCTTTTCCAACATTATTAATTCTGTGATTCCGTGATTCCAGGGAACTGGGGAGTTCACTAAGGCTCTGAGGCAACCAAGAATGAGAGATGTTTTGGGACTTTCCACATCATCCAATTCCACAGGGACACCTTCCACCACCACGGTTGCTCCAACCACGACTTGGACACTCCCAGGGACGGGGCAGCCACGGCTTCCTTGGGAAACCCTCGCCTGTTTCCTGCCCTTTCGGAACATTCCCATCGCTAATTTCACTCCGCTTTAAATCCTTCCCCCTCAGTGAGTGGGGGGGGGGGAGCGGGGTCGCCCACAGCAGCTGTGGCCGTCCCACCCCTTGCAAGCGTCCACGGCTTTGAGAGCCCTGGGATACAACATATAATTTATCGGACGGTGTAGGGTGGAACCGGGCGAACATCCCGGGCTGACACTCGAGCTGTGGGCTCCCCGTCCCTCTCCCCGCCCCTTTCTCTCCCTCATGGCGCCGCCGCCGCCGCGTCACTCGGCGCGCCATGGAGGAGGAGGAGGCGGACGAGTGGCTGCTGCAGTCGCTGCAACTGTGAGGGAGAGACCGACCGATCCCCGGGGGAAAAAATAATAATAATAATAATAATAAAAAAAAATAATAAAAAAAGGGGACTCCCGGCTCCTCCGGAATTAAACCCGCCTTCCCCCCCCCCCCTTCCGCTCCCCGCAGGTACCGCCACCTGCACACGTTCGAGCTCCAGGCGCCCACCCGCCTCATCGAGTGGGGCACCCGCGGGGACCGTGAGTGAGGGGCCGGGGGACCGGGCCGGGGGGGCAGCGGTGCCAAGAAAGCGGTCAGGGAAAAGCCACTCAAAAGCCTCTCTGAACAGAGCGTGTTTGCGTCCTTCGGCTGAAGGGGGCGAGGGGGATCGGCTCCCCCAAAACTCGCCCCCTTCAGGTTTTTACACGCTTGGTGTTTCATTGCTATGTGTGTTCTGTTGGTTGTTACATTCGGAGTAATACATTTCGTGGCCTGTTCTTGGCTGTTACTCAAGCAAGCATTTTTTTTTTTTTTAAAAAATTTAATCTTCTACAAGCCTCTCTGTTGTGTCGCACTTAAACAGAATTAATGCCGCAGCTTCAAGGCTAAAATACGGATTTTTGTGTCGGCATAAGAAGTGAAACACAAAAGTTTTAGTGAATACACAGTACGTGTGTTAATGTCACATACAAATTCACGCCCTAGGTGGTGGATACCAAGCCCTATTAAATCCTTATAAACTTTGCCCAGTAATACAAAGGAACTCTGTAACAGAGGTGCTGAGAGAATACAAGGATGTTCTGAGGATTAAAGATACCTTAGCGACTACAGCCACCTGAAAATGCAGGATGTACAGGATTCTCTTCTCCAAGACCCAAATATTCTTGTGTCGAACTTAAAATATTTTCCCTGTTAGTTTGAGTCGGCGTACGAAACACAGAAAGGCCTTTAAGCGAAACATACCGGTGCTTTTTAGTTTTAAATAAGCCAAACGTACCAAAATATTAAGAAACGGTTAAAAAAAAAAAACCCTAAAACACAGGAAAATGCCTTTTTTCTGTGTCAAAAGGTCCATGGAGTTCTGGGTCTGGGGGTCCGTGGGCTGTGCCCTAAGTCGGGGTTTTGTCTCACTCGTTGTGTCACTGTGTCCCTGACCCTTCATGCCCGCCCTCCCCTCAGGTGTGTGTGTAGCTGGATATGGACAATCCGGAGGGAACGAGATCCTGCAGCTGATCCCACCACCAACGCTGCAGGCCAAGGAGAGCCAGGTGGGTGTTTGCAACCAAGGTGGCACCAGACCCCTCGGACATCCTCAGACTGGTGGTTTCAGGGGGGGCCACGCCAGGGCTTGGTGACCCTCAGGAGGGGTCGCCGGCTTTGGTTGGAAGGTAAAGCGGATAAATCACCTGGCTGCCATCCTAGTGCTTCCCAAGGGAGCCTGGGCCGTGGTCACTTCATCTCCAGGTGTGTGGATAACAGAGTTTCGTGGGGAAATGGGACAGATGAGGACAGCAAGGCAAGTGAAGAAGGGACTTGCTGAACTGTGGTACCACCCTTGGATGCATGACCTTTGCACTAGGCAGTGTTTGGTCACTGGGTAAGCAGAAATCTCCCGACTCAGATGTGCACAGATGGCAACAAACACAGGCAGGAGCTCTTGGCAGGAGCTTTCTCCAGGTTTTTTTTCCCTCCCGTTATTTTGGGATCCTTTGGCCCTGTATCTCCTGTTGAAACAGGCAGTGCTGGGCATTGGGAAGAGCTTTACCAAGCAAGGGTGTGTCTTGTGTCCACTGTCTTTTTTTTTTTTTCTCGTGATAAGTGAGCGCCAGTTGTGCACCGTTACGTGTGAAGAAACGCCTTTGCCTCTTGATTTCTAGGGCCTGTGTCCAGAGAGAGATTTCAAGGTGGAATGTGGTGGATTCTCGAAGCGCCCGGTGTACAGCCTGAAATACGTGCCAGACACCAGGTATGGGCACAAGGTCCTTCCAGGGTGTGTTGGAGGTGGAGAGGGGGCTTATCCACTGAGAGCAAGCTCCTTTTCCATAGCTGCTTCCCCACCTGGCTGGTCAGTCCTGCCAGCTCCAAGAGCAGCGTGAGTCTGGGTGGGGAGTTGTTTTCCAGGGACACACCAGGAGCTGCTGATGTTGCTGCTGGCTCACCAGGAATCCCTCCCTACCCCACTTCCGAGCAGCAGGGGCCTGTTCTGGAGGGTTTTTCCCTTCTGTGGATTTAGACCAAGGAAATGCTTCCCTCTGGCTGGTCTGTGTCCCTCTTTCAGCTCTCTCCTCACAAGCCCCCTCTGCTAGTTTATGGCTCTCTGCACCATTCTTAGTCTAGTGCTTCTGGAAATTGTGATAATTAAATCATGGAGTTGTTCAGGTTGGAAAAACCCCCCAGGACCATCAAGTCCCACCCATCCCCCAGCACTGCCAAGGCCATTACTAACCCTCGTCCCCCAAGTGCCACATCCACACGGCTTCTAAATCCCTCCAGGGATGGGGACTCCAACACTGCCCTGGGCAGCCTGTGCCCAGGCTGGACAACACTTCCAGGGAAGGAGTTTTCCCCATATCCAACCTAAACCTCCCCTTACACAACTGGAGGCTGTTTCCTTGTCCCTGGAAGCAGATCCTGACGTTCCCTCCCAGCTCCATCCTCCTGTCAGGGGGTTGTAGAGAGTGAGAAGGTGCCCCCTTTGGCTCCCTTCTCCAGGCTGAGCCCCCCCCCAACTCCTTCAGCCGTATCCATACCCCTAAAATATCCTCAAAAAGACCGTTGCCTGGTACTCTGTTTGCATGCACAGGGTGTTCTGGAATTGTTGTCCCTCCACAAGCAGGAGCAGCAGACCAGTTTGTCCCAGGCCTGGGGAAAACAAGACCAGTCTCTGCTCCTGAGGAGTTCTGTGGGACTCTCCCTGTTTCCTCAGCTTGCTGGTGACGAGTGGCCCACCCGACAGCTCCCTCCAGGTCTGGCAGGTGTCAGCAGAGGACTCTGGTAAGGGGACGTGTTTCTGAGGTCAACTAGTTTCTCAATGCAGTTGCATCAAACATCTCATCCTTTCTTCCTGGGTGTCACTTCTGTGTCCTGAGTGACCCCTCTTGTGTGGGGGCGTACTTGGAAACCACTGGAAAGGAAGTGCAGGATGTCATTAGAAGAAGTGGAAAACTTCTTCATTGAACCTGAACATCTCACTTGCATTTTGCTCAGCTTGTTGTCTGTCCTTGCGGGATGTGTTGGGAACGAGGGGTCACACCCTGGAGAGGGGGTGAGGCACAATTGGATTTCTTGCTGCTTTAGTAGGTCACTTTTAGCTCAGTGAGGCGTCCTCGTGAAGCAGCTTAACCTGATGGATTGCTTGGCTCCTGATGTGTTTTACAGCCGGTTTTTGTCTCTTTCTGATAGATGTTATTAAACCTCTGAGCACCATAGCGACAGAAAATGCCACTGGGCAACCCTGGGCCAAAATTGCCACCATTTCAGCCAGAGCCACGTGGGTCCTTCACGGCTCAACACTTGACAGCGTCCAAATTACAGAGGTTGAACTGAGGAAAAATGTCTACACAGCAGGTATTCAAAGCAGGCCTGATGTCTCGTTCTCGGAAAGGTGGGGTTTGGGTAAAGGAAAGCTTTCAGATGCGATGCCAGAGGGTATAAAGGTATTTGCTGCAGGTACATTGTCTTGAAGAAAGAGGTGGCAAGTGCCTCCAGGTCCATCTCCAGCTGCTCACACTGATTTCTCATGTTTCTGCCCCAAATCTGGGCACTGACAGAGTGCTGCAGGTGGTTTGGGGGCAGAGAACTGTGCCAGGGCCTCACCACCCTCACAAGGGAAGAATTCCTTCCCAGTATCCCATCTAACCCTGCTCTCTGGCAGTGGGAAGCCATTCCCCCTTGTCCTGTCCCTCCAGGCCCTTGTCCAGAGCCCCTCTCCAGCTCTGCTGGAGTCCCTTCAGGCATTCCAAGGTCTCCCTGGAGTCTCCTTTTCTCCAGGCTGAACGCCCCCAGCTCCCCCAGCCTGTTTCCAGGCCTCTGGACTCAGCTGCAGCAGCTCCACGTCCTCCTGACACTGGGCACCCCGGGGCTGGACGCGTTACTCCTGGGCACACACCCCGCTGGCTTTCTCGGGAAGACCTCAGCACAGAAATCCCAGAAATGCCCCTCACTGGACCCAAGATCTGCTTGTCTCTTTTCCAGCTTCCAGAGACAGCGAGGAGCTCAGCGGCCTGGCCTTCCTGGACTGCCACACGCTGCTGCTGTGCTGTGCCCAGGGCCGGCTGTGCCTGGCCGATGTCCGAGAGCCGCGGGGTCCCGTGGAGGCCATGCCCGTGCCCCCTGGGCCCAGCGGCCAGCGCTGGTGCCTGGGCACCGGCCGTGGGGCGCAGGGCTCAGAGCTCAGCTCCCAGCCCGTGGCTCGCCTCTCCAGCGGGGGCCTGCTTACGCTGACGGACCTCAGGAACACCTCAGAGCCCTTGGCCTCAGCAAAGGCCAGAGTCCCCTCTCCCAATGCGGGCGCCGAGTTCCTGTGCGTGTCCTGGGCTCCTGCTCTGGAAGGCTGCCTTGGCGTTTCAGGTGGGTGTTTTGGGTGGAGATCTCCTTTGCTGGGTGGTTTTTTTTATTTATGATTTTTGTTCTCCCCACCTAACCCCCCCCCCACGGTGGCTCCTGGAGCCAGCAGAGGTGCCAGCTAATTGTCTTCTGCAGCTGCCTCTCTCTAGCTCCGAAGGGGCCTGGAGGGGTCCTGGGAGGTGCCTGTGCCCTCCTGGGAGATCAGTGACCCCCATGCCCACCACAAGCACTGCCCTGATAGCACCCATGACAGCCTGGACGCAGGGTATGGCACTGATAACAGTGCCTTGCACATTCCCACTGGGGACTCCACAAGGTTTTGGGATCCGGGCTGGGCTCTCCCCAGCCGCTCTTCACTGGAGACGTGCTCTCACACCTTCCCAGTCTGCGCTGTTTGTCCTTGTTCCTGCTGGGTGGGAGGGCAGAGCCATTAATTCCTGCTCTCTCTGATTGCCCTTTATCCAAGGTTTTGACGGGACCGTGCAGGTGTATGACACGCAGAGCTGGGACAGCCATGGCAGGGAGGCAGAGCCCATCTTTGTCCACAAAGGCCACGCGTTCGGCGGCAGCGGGGACCCTCCCCTGGTCACTGCGCACACGTGGCACCCACAGAAACCCAGAACCGTGTTGTCAGCAGCGAGTGACGGTTCCCTGCACGTCTGGGACTGGGTTGAGCCCTGTGGGAAGTGCGGGTAGATGGTGTTTTGGTGAGATGGGGTGTGTTTCCTGCGTGGGCTGCAGGGTGTCTGTTTGCCTGCAGATTTTTTTCGAGACTATTGCAGTGCGCAGAACCAACTGTGAAAGTTCTGTTTTAATAATAGTAAAAATTTTCGTTGTGTTACTTGGTCTCGTGTCTTACCAGCCCTGAGATGAGAGCTGTGCCTGTGGTTCTGGCTGTGGCTGCTGGCAGAGGATATCCTGTTGTTGTGTGATTCTGGCATGTCTGCAGAAGAAAGCAGACCAAAAAGGAAGAGGGACAAAAAAGGAGAGAGACTTAACAAGGGTCTGAAGTGACATGATAAGGGGAAATTGCTTCACGCTGTCACAGGGCAGGGTTACATGGGATATGGGGAAGAAATTTTTCCCTGTGAGGGTGGTGGGGCCCTGACACAGGTTGCCCAGAGAAGCTGTGGCTGCTCCATCCCTGGAAGTGTCCAAGGCCAGGCTGGAGCAGCCTGGGGTAGTGGAAGGTGCCCCTGCCCATGGCAGGGGGTGGAACTAGATGGGCTCACAGTCTCTTCCACGCCCAAACCATTCTGTGATTTTAGGGGGAAAAAACCCCAGGAGTCTGAGGGAACAGGCTCTTCTGTGGGATATTTACCCGCTGTTTTCCAGGCCCAGAGCGCCGAGGGGAGGCTGCACTCCCTGAGGGGTGTTGGCATTTATGACGTGCACGTGTCATGAGCAGCAGCCTCCGCTCAGGAAGTTGCAGTGTGACCACAGCCTGCTTGCAGCGAGCCAGAGGAACAGCAACACCCTTTCCAGCCCCAGCCTGCTCCAAGCTCTGCCCTCCCCTTCTGCATCCTGAGAGCACCTGGCACTGGTGTCCTTTGGCTCTCTTCCCATCAACTGCAAGTTTAGATTTGCTGGGGCTGATGTGATTTCCTTGGCTGAGGAAGCAGGCAATGACTCCTGCGACACCCATGCAGTTACCAAAGGTGTTACTTGGGGGAGAAGAAACATAAAAACCTGCCTGCAAAGGGCTCCCTGCTGCTCTGAGTACCAGCTGGGGCGAGGGGGGGTTGGAGACAGGTGAGGAACAGTGAGGGCTGTACTGGACGAGCACCTGGGGAAACCTTTTTCTGGGAATGTGCTGTACAAACCCGTGCTGTGCCATGGCAACAGCTGGCTGGCTGCAGGCTGAGGCTGGCACCTGCTCCATTCTGCTCCCAGCACGAGCCATGTCCACTCCCAGAATTTCCTCTGGCAGCATGTGAGATGGGGGCAGTGTCCTGCCCAAGGCCAAGGGGTTGACACGTGTGTCAACCCTACACGGTGACATGTGGGTCAATGTCACCATCAGCAGCAAAACCAGTCCAGCTGCGCCAGAGTCAAACTGGGGGCAATGAGATCTGACCAGGGGCCTGTGAGGATTTCTGGCCAAGCGAGGGCAGAGGGGAGGGCTCCTGGCTCTCCAGTCTCTCCACCTGCTCTTGAGTAAGTTCCTTCCTGCTGTGGCAGAGCCGAGCGTGCCCTTCCCCTGCACCCAGACCTCCAGGCCCCTGAGTTTAGGTGGTGGCTTTTCTGCCCCACAACTGGGACCTGGAGCAGCCCCAGGAAGGGCAGTGTGTGGGTGCACAGACAGGAGAGGGTTCCAGAGTGGGATCCTGGAGCTCAGTGGGTTTCCCTCAAGCACCCCTGGGTCCAGGTTTGGCAAAGAGAAGGTGCAGAGCTCAGCTGCTGTGGCTCCTCCTTCCTGAGGGAAACACCCACAGGGTGAGGGTCTGGCCTTGGAGGAAAGAAGGCCCTTGGAGCCTTCCTGGTGGAGCAGCTGACCCCCTCCCACATGACAGGGATGCAGGGAGGTCAGCGAGGACAGGGAACTGAATTTTGCTGGGCTTTCAAAAGAAACGGCGCTTAAGCAATATAGCACAGTTTGTATCCTTCTAAACTTCCTTTTTTTTTTTTTTCCCAAAATAACTTAAAGCCTTCTTGTCCAGCTTGAACCAGATTTGACAGGAGACTGGAGATGTCCAACATATTAAGTACACACAGCTGGTGTGGGAAGGGATTATGCAGAGAGGAGGGATCTCCTGGTGAATGTGACGCTGCAAAACCGCAGCAGGGAAGAGGGACATTGCTCCCGGCAATGCACCACGTGGAGCCTCTGGGATCAGAGTCTGGTGTGACTGTGGGGACCTTGGCTTTGCTGGAGCCGGATCTGTCCTTGGTGAGGAAGGCTGGGATGGCTCCTGCCTCTGGCACAAAAGCTGACACCCCCCGAGATGGACCAGCTTAAGGAGAGTCTCTCCCTCCCCACAGCATCAGCCTGGGTAGCCCGTGCCAAGGTTGGACAACTCTTTCCCCAATATCCACTCCAAACCTGGCAGTGCTGGGGGAACCACTGGACTCCAGGATCTTAAAGGGTTTTTCCAACCTCCATGATTCCATGATCCTCAACCAACCAGCCCTGAGCATTCCCTCAGCACGACACATGGCTTGTTTAATGAGCAGCTCGTTAGTGCCCTGTGCTCATCAGGTACCCCGCGGTACCAAAATAACAATAATATCCAAAATAATATCCAGTCCCTGCAGTGGGATACAGAATCCTTCCTCTCCTCCTTGGGCAGGAGAGAAGAAATTCTTCCCTGTGAGGGTGGAGAGGCCCTGGCACAGGTTTCCCAGAGAATCTGTGGCTGCCCCATCCCTGGAAGTGCCCAAGGCCAGGATGGGGCTTGGAGCCACCTGGGATAGTGGGAGGTGTCCCTGCCCATGGTAGGGAGATTGGAAGTGGATAAGCTTGAAGGTCCGTCCCAACCCAAACCATTCCATGACTGTGTAACTTTCTGCCTGTGCCAGCTCCCCTGTCCTGAGCCAACAGAAGTGTTCAGGCTGCGACTGTTTTTTTTTCTTTTTTTTTTCTTTTTTTCTGAGTTTAATAAACTAGAATAATTTATTCGACAGAACACAGAAACATCACAGACAGGGTGAAGAAACCAAAGCAGCCGGTATCAATGATCAGTACAAAGGAAACACTTTACAAAAGGAAGTACCACACTGCCCCTCAGCTTTACCCAAAAATAACGGGGGGGGGGGGGGGGAAGAGGGGTGTGTTTGTGTTCTCAGCTCAGCACCCCACAGAGAACGTTCTCAGCTGACAATGCTGACTGCAACAGCCCAATAAATAGTGGGGATGGCCTCTCAGTGGGTGGTGGGAGACCTCCAGGCACCACCAACACTGATGAGGGGCAGCAAATGCCCTGCTCCCCTTCTCCCCCGCCCCCAGATGGGTGCTGGACCCCGAGTGGGCAGAGGGAAACATCAACCAGGGGGAGCTTTGCAGCTCAGGAGGAGCAAAGCATCCCTGGTGTCACCCTGCTGGGGACAAGGCTGGTCCACCATGACCCTGCTGTGGCCGTGAAGAGGCATTTGAGGCCTCTCCCACAAGCAAGGGGTNGCAAATTGGTGTTGAGACTGGGCTTATATAAAACACATAAAAGAGGCAGCTCATAGGAAAGGGCTCTGGGAAGTGGCAGGGGGCTGGACGGGGATAGGGTTAGAGCAAGTCCCCCCTGCCTCCAGCACCCCCCGGCCGTGCCCTGCACGGGGAACAGCAGCTCTGGCAGCTGGATGGAGAGTGACAACACGGCACAGCTGGACGGTTATAGGTCCTGTGGCCATCGGGTGATCCGTAGGCTCCCGGTACAGGTAGAAAACAAAATTAATTAATTATAGAAAAAGAGAAGCAGCCTAATGAAGGGGGTTGTCCCTGGGGCGGGGCGGCGAGCGGAGGGGGAGCTCGCTTATCTGTCGTTGAGCTGCGGGGAGTTCGTCCTCTCCTCCTCATCCTCCTTGTCGTCCTTCATGCCTTTGAGTCGCTGGCGGGCGAAGTCTTCGAACACAATGTCATCGTCACTGGTGGGGACACAAGGGAAAAGGCTTTAGGGGGGGATGCAAGGCCAGCCCCCCTCCCACACTGCAAAGCTGTCCCAGCTCACCCACTGAGCTCAACTTCAGTGTTCCAGCAGCTCAGGGGGCTCCTAAACCCTCCCCCCCACCCCATCCCTCAGCAAACAGCCCCAGTTTTCAAAGCTTTGTTAATACTTGCACCCAAAAATAGCCTCCCTAGGCAGGGATGGGGACCACAGTCCTGCAGGGAGTAGCTGAGTGGGTAAAGCACTCTAAAACATCCCAAACACATCACCAGCCCCGGGGGGACACCATGGGGACAACGCCCTCCCACCCCCAACACACGGTCCCAGCGGTCCCAGCGGGCTCTTACTGCGGTTTCTCCTGGGGTTTTTTTTGGAAAGGCATGCAGGGAAAGGTGAGGGAGGAGAGAAGAGAAGAGAGGGACAGCATGTGTCATGAATTACAGGTGACATGTGTGTGGTTAGTCACAGGGGCTGATCCCACGGCACGACGGGCATTAGCAGGTTAGGGGGATGCCATGCAACCGCTGCNATGCTGACTGCAACAGCCCAATAAATAGTGGGGATGGCCTCTCAGTGGGTGGTGGGAGACCTCCAGGCACCACCAACACTGATGAGGGGCAGCAAATGCCCTGCTCCCCTTCTCCCCCGCCCCCAGATGGGTGCTGGACCCCGAGTGGGCAGAGGGAAACATCAACCAGGGGGAGCTTTGCAGCTCAGGAGGAGCAAAGCATCCCTGGTGTCACCCTGCTGGGGACAAGGCTGGTCCACCATGACCCTGCTGTGGCCGTGAAGAGGCATTTGAGGCCTCTCCCACAAGCAAGGGGTGCGTGACCGATGGCACAGACCAACGGAGAGCCCCCCCGGCCACCAGCCCTGTCAGCCCCGGTGTGGAAAGGGGCGCAGAGGGGAGGAGCCCTGGGGGGGGCTGGGGAGCAGGGGGTGCTGCCCACCCGCTTTGTTTGGAGCAGCTGGGGCAGGGGCCATAGTCAAAGCCAGGCTCGTGCATCCCGGGGAGGGATCACATGCAGCAGGGCCGGACAGAGGGGGACTGGCCGTGGGCGAAAGGAGGGGACACCGAGGTGCACACAGGTGCCCTTTCCTATGAGAAGGCTGCCCAAAAAAAGACATCCCCNTCCCACACTGCAAAGCTGTCCCAGCTCACCCACTGAGCTCAACTTCAGTGTTCCAGCAGCTCAGGGGGCTCCTAAACCCTCCCCCCCACCCCATCCCTCAGCAAACAGCCCCAGTTTTCAAAGCTTTGTTAATACTTGCACCCAAAAATAGCCTCCCTAGGCAGGGATGGGGACCACAGTCCTGCAGGGAGTAGCTGAGTGGGTAAAGCACTCTAAAACATCCCAAACACATCACCAGCCCCGGGGGGACACCATGGGGACAACGCCCTCCCACCCCCAACACACGGTCCCAGCGGGCTCTTACTGCGGTTTCTCCTGGGGTTTTTTTTTGGAAAGGCATGCAGGGAAAGGTGAGGGAGGAGAGAAGAGAAGAGAGGGACAGCATGTGTCATGAATTACAGGTGACATGTGTGTGGTTAGTCACAGGGGCTGATCCCACGGCACGACGGGCATTAGCAGGTTAGGGGGATGCCATGCAACCGCTGCCAACGTTTCGCATTCCCACACGGAATGTGGGAACTGGGGATGGAGGGGGGTGTTTTAGCCTCTTACTTCGTATCGAGCTCTATCAGATTTGTATCTATGGGCGCTTCGTTCTCTGGAACTGAACAGAGGGGTGGCAGAGGGTTAGTCATGGGGTGGTCACCACCATCCCACCAAGGTGGGTAAGACCACCACCCCAGGGTCATCACCACTGTCCCATCGGGTGGTACAACACCTCCCCCCCCTCCCCCGGGTTTGGCTGCACCAGGTTTAACCCCGGGACCCTGAAAACAGGTCACCACAGGTTCACCAGGAGCCAAGAATCTGCCTCCCCGGCCCCCTCTGCCCCCAGGGATGGTGGCCACTCACTGTCCCGATGTGCTGGTTCCTCCCTGGGTTTGGGATGCATCAGCGTGAAGGGCAACTCCACCGCCACGTCGCTGCAACAGATGTTGGGGGTAAAGCACAGGCCTGCCTGCACTCTGCAGGCAAAGCAGGGCAAATCTGGGGGGTGGGGGGGAAGGACAACACCCCCCATTCCAGCTGCTGTAGACACCACAAAGCTGGCTAAAACCTTGTGTTATCCTCCAGCTTTCGTGCCTCTTGGCTGAGCTTGATGCCGAGTGTGGGATCAGCACAGCCCCCCCTCCTCGGGATGTAGGAGGGCACAAGGAGGGAGAGCAGCGTGGCAGAAATCTGGCTTTCAGCAGCTTAGAGGAGCCAAATCCCTTGGGTTTAGGCTGTGGCTGGCAGTGCCACAGGAATGGCAGGAGTTCTCCCGTGCTCAGAGAGCACGGGGGTGGCAGGATGGGACAGGCTGAGCATGGCCCCGGGCTGCCCTGGGGACAGGGTAGGACAGTGCTCAGACAGAAAAGTGACCCACAGGGAGGGCAAGCAGGCCCCAAGGTCCCCACGGGACCCTGTGGGGAATGACGTGAGGATGAAAACCTGGAAAGCTCGAGACTCTCCTCCTCACATCCAGAGATGCTCAGCCCTAAGGAGCCACAGAACTCTCACTCCGGTCCGGGTAGGAGGATGCAGTATCTGAACCATGCCAGCATCCCCAGCCCCATCATCCCAGTCCCACCTCTTCCAGGCCTTTGGCTTTGGGCAAGACAGCATTCCCAGTGCAGTGGCACCCCAAGGACGAGCACAGGGTCATGGTGGCAGCACCCTGAGGGGCTGGGGGGTGCCACTGGGGGGATGCAGCAGGTACTGTGGGGGTGTTGAGGGAAGCAGGGAGTTACCTGGAGGCGAGGTCTCCCAGCAGGCTGGCGTGGGTCAAAGGAGACAACACATTAGTCACTGTCCCCCCCAAGGACTTGGAACCTCCCCCACCTCTTGTCCCCCTCCCGTGCTGCTGAGTCCCAGGGGAGTCCACGGGCCCCATCTGCAGCACAGACCAGTCCCAAGGAGTGCAAGGCAAGAGAAGAGGTGCAGCGCAGTGGTCCCCAACACTCACCCTCCTCGTGACACCACCAGCTTCACCTTCACCTTGTAGGAGACGATGATGCCCAGGATCTCCTTGTTGGCCCCATCTCTTAACCTGGAGGAAGGGGCAGATTGGCATCAGCGAGGGAACGGCCATGGGCACCAGCCCCCATCATCCTCAAGGTCCCCCCACAGCATCTCCCCCACCCCAAGCACCACCCCTGCAGCAGGGGCTGGATGCCCACCAGGGCCAGGACTGGGTCCTGCCCCCGTGCTGCCAGAGGGACAGGAGCCCTGGGGGGTGTGGAGGGACTCACAGCGTGCTGGAGGCCAGGTTGGTGTCCTCGTGCTTGAGCTTCCCATCCAGCGCCAGGCCCCGCTTCTCCCGGTTGTTGGCGAGGAACGGGGTCAGGGTGTAGACTTTGCAGAACGTTGAGCTCGGGGCCACCATGTCACTGGAGATGACAGCCACCATCAGCTACGGCTGCCCACAGCTCCCACAAGTCACCCTGGACATCTCCACCTCAGCCTGGTGAACCTTTCCATCCCAACTTTGTCCCCAGCCTAGACATCACCATCCCTGTGAACTTCTCCACACATCTCCATCCCTGCCCCAGCCTGGTGAACATCTTCCTGGGGGGATGCAGAGGGTGGTGTCCCCAAGATGCCAACAAAAGAAAGGTCTCCTGTTCCCCCCACCTGTCCCTGCTTGCCAAGTGCAACATCCCACCAGGGCTGCACTGGAGCAAGAGATCTCCAAGGCTTCTCCCAGGGTCCCTCCCCATGTCCCCAAGGCGCCAGAACTCACTCAGCGTCCTCCACGGCCACCGGGCACTTGTACTGGGCGGTGTTGAAGAGGCAGATGTCGGCGTACTGGCGCACTGGGGCGAGACACAGAGAGACAGGGGTCAGGGCACAGGGACAGGGATGGGGACAGGGACACCAGCAGGGTGGGGGATGCGGTCCCGCTCCTCACCTGAGATCTTGATCTTCTTCACGGTCTTGTTGGTGTTGTTGGTGACGTGGACATTGACGCTGATGGGCTCTCCGTGGTAGTAGATCTGCAGGGCAGCAGAGCAGGGGGGGACGGTGAGGTCCGCGGGGTCACCCCACCGGTGTCCCCTCCCCAGCCCCTGCCCACCTCCTTGTCCAGGGATGCCTCGAGGTGCAGGGGTTTGTCTGACATGAGGAACTGCCGGGTGGTCTCTGCCATGGGCTGGGGGCCGGGTCTCTCTGGCGCATACTGGACCTTACGGATCACCAGGCGCACCGAGTTCCTGCCGGGAGACAGCGAGAGGAGAACCCAGGCGGTCAGCTGCCTGCAGGCCACCCTCCTTCCTCGGTACATTTTGGGTGAAATCCCCATTTTCTTCTGGTCTACTGTGTCAGACGGATGCCCACCAGGGCTGCAAGGGGGCAGCCCCATGGCCAGGCCACGTTGCCAATGGCAACTGTTGGGCTCCTTGCACAGGGGTGGATTTCTCCATTCCAGACCCAAGATCATCTCTGACTCATCTCTGCCTTTCATCCCACCTCCATTCTGGAATATATCTCTGTCCCAAACCCATCCTAGAAAATACTCCTCTCCGAGGCCCCATCTTGGAGAGCAACTCCATCCCATCCTAGAAAATATCTTCATCCCATCTCCATGTTGGAGGACGCTTCCATCCCATCCCCATCTCATCCAAGGTGGGCAACAAACTGGGGTCCCCCTTCCCTGCTGCCAGCACCCCAAGGATGCCACTCCTACCTAGCCTGGACGGATCTCTCCACTCACCTCTTGTGGATCTTCTCCTCCAGGTTCTCAGCACAGAAAGCTTTGACCTCGTAGTCCACCCCGCAAGCCTGGAAACCAGGAATGGGGGAGAAGGAGGCAGGGGAACCCCTTTGCACCCCTCCAAGAGGTGACCCCAAAAACAGCCCCTCACCACAGCCTGGTGGCATGGGAGTATGGGGGGACCTTACCTTCCCTGTGTCCTCTGGGCCCGGCTGCAGCGTGACAGAGCAAGGCAGGTTGGGGGGGATCTGGAGTGAAAAAGAGGAACTTCTCAGGGGGCTGCCTGCGCTCCCCTTTCCTGCCCACACTGGAAGCAAGGAAATCCAGGAAGGATTTCCTCATTTCCCTATTGCATGTCACAACCCCCAAAGCGTTAAAAGAAAAAAAGTGTTACATTTGGGAGGGTTTTAACTAATCAGGGAGATTTTGAGGAATGAGGGCATCAGGGCCATTTGTGAGGCCACAGGGCTGAGCCCTGTAAAATGTCACTGGGTCCCTCCACCAGCTCCAGAGGGGGTGGCCAGATCCACAGTGCCACCATGGATCTGCCGTGTCACAGGGATCCCCTGTGCCAGCATGGACCCCCTGTGCTGACACCCCCCCCAGTGCCTCAGTTTCCCTACTGGTGGCTGATTTTTGCTCAGGAGTTTGAAGATCCACCACCAAAAGCAGCATCTCCTCCCACAAGCCATGACCCTACAGGGCCAGAGGGCACCCAGATGTCCCCAGGGCAGGGGGTCACTTGTCCCCTCCAGCACCCAGAACTGCCACTCACTGTCACCCTACCTCGAAGGTGAAGGGGTAGGCGTGCTCTCCCAGCTTCTTGATGAGCCGCTCCTGCAGCCGCGTCAGGGGCTTCTTCTCCTCGGGGATGGGGGGAAAGGCCTGGGAGTTGGCCACGAACAGATCCTTGCGGAAGGTCAGCCCCAGCACGTCCAGGTCCTCGCGGCCATAGCGGAAGGCACACGTCAACGTCACGAAGACTGGGGAGGGTGACAAAGGGAGGTTGGTGGCAGGGTGGCGTAACGGTGTAGGGCATGACGGTGTGGGGTGGCACCACGAGATGGTGGCCCCGTGGAGCAGTGGCCCTAATGGCGTGGTGGTTTCATGCCAGTCCCAGCCAGCACTGGGAAGCTGTGGTGGCTTCAGGATATGCCATGGTGGGGACATGGGAATGCAGCAGCCCTGGGGTCCCCACCACAGGGCAGGGCACTCCCCATGGGGACAAGGGGCTGAAAAATGTCACCCAAGGGCCTAGAGATGCCAACACTCTGGTAGGACTATGTGAGGACACCAGCCACCCACTGTGGCAGTGCCACCTCCCTGAGGGGAGCCATTACCTTTCCTCTCCTTCAGGTATTCGGGATCCACGAGCACCACTCCGTCTGCAAGGGAACAGCCAGGTCAGAGACACATCGCCGGGACAGGGGGACACGCTGGCAGGGTCAGGGAATACGATGGCAGGATTAGGGGACACTGCTGGGGACACACACACACACACTGTCAGGGTCAGGGGACATGCTGGCAGGGTTAGGGGGGATGCACTGGCAAGGTCTGGGGAGACACCAGCAGGGTTAAAGGGTGACATGCCCTCCCTTTACACAGAGAGGCATCACCTCTGGGCTGGGCAAGGACACACTGATAGCAGAGGGACGTTCTGCACCCACCACACCAAGGGCACATGCAAAGCCACAGGGGGACACAAATATTATCCCAAACCAGCTGTTTTCTGCTCCCCAAAATCCTTCCTCCCAGACAGCCCCCCAGCCCACTCCAGTATGTGTGTCTCCCCACAGCTCAGCCCTCCCATTCCTGTCCCCACATACCCACAGGGTCCACCACGTCGATGTGATCCACAAAATCCCTCTTCCCCAGGTAGACGGTGAGCTGTGGGGGGGGACAGGGGGTCAGGGGTGCCCACAGCAGCCCCCCAGGGTCACCCCATGTAGTCAATCACCCTCTGTTCCCCGTGATCCCACTGTGTCACCCCCTTCCTGTGGCACCCAAAAGCCAACCCCTCACATCCCAGGCAAAGCCTGGAACTCCTCCAAATGTCCCCAGAGCTGGAGGCACTTTATATCTAGGGACATGGGTGGCACTCCAGGGACTTGTTCCCTGCTGGGGGGCAGAGATGAGCCCCCTCAGTGTCCCCCTCCCACCTTTCTCCTAATGGGGAAACTGAGGCACAGAGCAGGTGGGTTTGGGGTGCAGAGATGTGCCCGTCCCCCAGATGTGTTTGTCACCCCATGGCTCCCCACACTGTCCTTACCTTCCCGTTGGGACTGGCTTTCTTAAACACCCTGCAAAACAGCAAAGGGGGGGGGTTAGTGCTGGAGCACGGGGCACCCCCTGCTCCTGAACCCCCCATCCCGCTCCCAGCTCCCTGCCCATGGAGCCATCCAGCATCCAACCCTCTGGCTCACCCCACTGCGATGGGCAGTGGCATCCCAGCACCCACACACCCCTGGGATGAGAGTGTGGGATCACAGGGTCAAGGCACCCAGGACGGAGGCACCCAGAGGAATGAACCCACTTCACCATCACCTCGCAGGGATGCATCCCAAAGCCACCAGAGGGGCAAGAAGAGACTGGGGGGCTCCTCTCCCCAGGGCTTTCCATTCATCCTCCATCCTATGGGAATAGCCTCCCCAGACAACTCCAGAATTTCCTCTGTAAGACCCCGGACAGAGCCACAGGAGAAAGATGCAGGTCCAACACGCCACTGCTGGGAATGCCGGAGCGTTCCCAGCCTGCCTGCTGCAGGCAGGGAGCAGGGAGGGAGCAGGCAGGACTCCCTCACCGGGCGCTGCTGGATTTCAGAGCCTGCCCTGGCACAAAGCCACCCGTAATGGGTTCTCCTCGGATAATCCCTCCTCGCCTATAAATTCCATTAAAACCATCCGGGAAGATTAGCAGTGGTGGTTCAGGCTGGAAAAAAATAATTTCCCAGGGCAGCCGCTTGGCTCTGCCAAATCGCTCCGGGATGATGGATCCTTGGCCAATCCCACAGCCCGCGCCCAGCTGAGGGGCAGGCAGGGAAGGCAGCAGCCAGTTTGGGTGACCATCTGACCATCATCCTGGGTGCGACGCACCAGGAGATGTGTGTGCACCCCCCGCGCTCCCGAAATCCCGTGCCCCTGCATCTCCACATCCCCGTATCCCTGAGGATGTGTGTCCCTCCATTCCCGCCCCTCTGTATCCCGGTGTGCCCGTGTCCAGTCCCCTCGAGAGCTGCGGGGGGCCCAGCACAGCCTGGCCAAGCTCTGCCCAGGAAGCAGGATTGGGCCCGGATAAGGGAGCAGGGAATTGGGGAAGTCCTTTATTCCCTGGCCCTCGGAAGAGCCCCAGGAACACTCTGCAAGGCACAATAAACATTGGGGACACCCTGCTGGCCATCCCAAGCCATCAGGAATGCCGGGAACATCCCGCCCGCCCTTCCCAGGCGGCTTTTCCTTGCAGAGTGGTGAGGGTTGACTCTTCCCAGTGCTTCCACGGCAGGATGTTCGTCATGAGGGTTTACAGCCACCATGGCGAGGGCTGGATCCTTCACCAGCGCGAGGAAAGGCGGAATTAATGGGAATGCTGCTCCAATTAAACAATTGGGGGGGGGGGGGGGGGGG
>WEKX01010250.1:98288-137713 GCA_013390025.1 Pitta sordida
ACACACAGAGACACGGGTGGGACACACAGAGACAGGTGTGAACACACAGAGACACGGGTGGGAACACACAGAGACACAGGTGTGAACACACAGAGACACGGGTGGGAACACACAGAGACACAGGTGTGAACACACAGAGACGCGTGTGTGAACACGGATAGATATGAACACACGTGTATGCACACACAGACGTGGTTGAACACGCAGAGATGGGGTGCAAACACAGGCACGGGTGTGCACACACATGGGTGTGAACACAGTCACAGGTGTGAACACAGTCACGTGTAAGCACACACAGGCATGGGCGTGTGCACACACGGGTGTGAACACATGCAGACGTGTGTGTGTGCATAAACAGACATAACTGATGGCACAGAAGCGTGTGTGAGCACAGAGACACAGCCATGGACACACGCATGTGAACACCCAGAGGCACGGGGGTGAACACAGACACACGTGTCAACACACACATCTGCACAGGCGTGTGAATAAACACAGGCACGTGTGAGCACAGAGCAGAACACGCGGAGACACATCCGTGAAAACACACGTGGACGTGCGTGAGCCCACACGTGCGTGAATACACACAGCCACGTAAACAGAGACACGTGTGTAAACACACGCATGAGCAGATGCGCACATTTTAAAAGCACGCCAACACGCGTGTGCACAGACGCGCGAACACGGCTAAACACACACACGCACGTGTACACACACACACGCGTGTGCACACACACACACGCACATCCCTCCCCCTCCGCCGCCCGTTCCCCTCCTCCGGTGGAATTCCGGGCGGTCCCACCCCCGCCGCTCCCCTCCCGCCTCCCGCCGCGGGGCAGCCGCCGGGAGAAGGGGCTCCGGGTGATTCCCCGGTGTCACCTCCGAACCCCCATCCCCGTCCTGCCCCCGCGGGCAGGGGGGGCCGAGGGAGGCCGCCTGGTGAGCGCTCAGGCGACACTTGTCCGGAGGATGGAAGGGTTTGATCCCGGGATTTGAACGTCGTTCGGGCAGATTTTCACTTGGGTTTTGGCTGCTTGCGCCAGCACCGAAGCCTCCGGGGGCTTTTCCTCCGGCATCAAATGCCACGGCCCGGGATGAAACCGTGAGATTGGGCTGGGCTGAAAGCACCACATTGATCCCGGATAATAAACTGCTCCTTAGCAGGATGGCAGGGATGAAAACCACTGTCCTGGTGAGAGGATGATGGGCAGACTGGAGGCAGTCCGGGCACAGAGGGGTCCTGGCACAGGCCTCATCCTGCATCCCGGACCGGGATCCCACTGCGGTCCCAGTCCAAGCTGGATCTTGCCCCAGGCCCAGCTCCCGCTGCTGCTGGGCTGGGAAGGGTCCTGATGTAGCTCCTGCCCAGGCAGGGGGTGTCACCACCTGGCTGATGGGGGTGGAAAGAGCATCCTGGGGTTCTGGAACATTCCAAGAGGGAATAAGGCATGGGGAGGGGGTGGAGGGGGTGGAAGGGGAAGGGAACCAGAGCACCCAGTGACTCCTGGGGCATTGCGCATTCCATGGGACTGGAACATGCAGAGAGGGGCTGGAGCCTCCTGTAGAATCAGAGCTACAGGGCCCAAGCTGGATTCTCTCTCCTCCCCGAGGGTGATTTTGGGGTACCTAAGTCTTAACTGGAACCCCTCATTTCACAACGAGGCCACCCACCAACCCATCACAGGGAGGTCGACGTATGAAATTTATTTAGGAAAACCAAAACCCACCAAAAAAGAGAAATAATAATAATAATAATAATAATAATAAAGGAGAGGGAGAAAAGGAGAAGGACAAAAGGAGAAGGGGACAAAAGGAGAAGGGGAGAAAGAGAAGGGAAGAAGGGGAAGGAGGAGGAGAAGGGGGAGAGGAAGAAAGTGCCATTTCCTCCTCAGGCTCCGCTGGAGCTCAGAACATCCAGTACCGCGAGACGGAAGGACAGAAAAGCTGGAGGAGGTTTGCACGCCCACACACACCCGTGCACACTCGTGGGTGAGCGGGGCTGGGTGCCAGCCGCACTCCCCAGTATCCAGAGGGGTATGTACAGGGGTGGGAGCCAGGAAAGCATCAGCCACCTGCACACACCAGCAGCAGGGGGGGGCTGGAAAAGTGGGATACAGCTGGGAAATGTTCATCCCTTCGTGACACACGCCCCCACACCCCCCACACCCCTGTGGGGTGGTAGCCGGGATGCAGAACCCAAGCGCAGGACACCCCCCCCTGCATCGCCAGGTACCCCTGGATCGGCCCTGGGATGCGGGGACTGTCTGGGAGCACTTTGGTGCCACGGCCGGGGGACGGAGCCACTGTCCTCCTGCAGCATGAGGGGTTCGCTGCCTTCTGGGACCACCCCTGACCCCCGTGGTGGTGTGGGGAGGGGGAGAAGGGCTTGAGGGTGGGGGGGAGGTCCTGGAGGCAAAGCCACGGGCCAGCAGCCAGACGCAGTCGCCGGGTGGGTCCCACCAGGGTTCGGGCGAAGCATCTCGCTAAAGGCATCTCCGAGTAGGTAAGGCAAAAGGAATTCAGGTCACTTCGTCTGCGCAGAGCAGCTCAGCGCCGGGATCTCCGATTGCTTCTGCAGACACACACACTCCGGGTATCCCAAAAACGCAGGCAAGGCATCGCTTACAGACGAGCCAGGGAGAGAGGAACGGCCCAAATCCAGGCGGGACCCGCTGTGGCGCCACTGGGATGGCGCCCTGGAATGCTGCAGAGGAGCGGGGATGGGGCAGCAAATGGCCCTACGTCCACCCTTGACCCTGGTGGGACCGACGCCAGCAGTGCCAGAATTCCACCGTGCTGCTCCCCTCGCCCTCCCCTGCCGTGGTGCTGAACCCACCCAGCCCCCACGAGCGGGATGATGCAGCCTGAGGGCTCAGTGAACCTCAAACCCTTGGGACTCAGCCCTCACCCTCATCCCCCTTCGGCTCAACCCCGGCGGGGAGAGCTGCCCGCCACGATTCCCCTGCTCTGGCTGGGGTGGCAGAGCACAGCTGGACGGACCCCGTGTGGCTGCTGGAGCCCCTGGGGCTGAGGGGGTCCACAGGGGTTGGGTTGTGGGACAGGAGGGACCACAGGCAGGCCAGCAGGGTCCATGCACGGTGGTCTGTGGGAGAGGAGGGACCACAGGAGACCATGAGGGTCTGTGCACGGGGGTCTACGGGACCAGAGAAAGCACGGGGGAGGGCGATGGGTGGGGCGTGCATGCACAGGTGTCAGCATGAGAGGGGAGTGGTGGGAGGCTACCAGGAGTGGCCGTGGGACACCCACAGCATCCATGCACAGTGCCAAACAGGACCAGAGGGAGCACGGGAGGATGGCAGGGTCCATGCACGGCCATTGATGGGACCACAGGAGACCATCAGGGCCCACACGGGGTGGTCTGGAGGACCAGAAGGAACACAGGAGACCCCAGAGGTTCGTGCCCAGTGGTGGTCTGCAGGACCAGATGGACCCCAGAATGGTGGCAGGGTCCGTGCACAGGGATCAGAATGGCAGGAGTTGGTTGAAGCCACTGCAAGCTAGGGATGCTCATGACACAGTGGTCCCCAGGGAAGCTGTCTGCAGTGAAGAAGCTCCCACCTGGGCACCACAGGAACACCCAGGCAGTGGGGACATAGTGGGGACACAGCAGGGACATGTCTGGGACCGGATGGATCCCCTGTGGGGCACAGCCTCCTCCCCTGTGTGTGCAAACCAGGAGCAGGACCCCCCCAGCGTTGGCACGTGTGTAGCCCTTGCAGAGGACGTGGTTGTGTGGCTCTGGGCCAGGCAAGGGGCACCGAGTCCTTCCATGGGTCAGGGGGTCCAGTGGTCCCGGGGAGGTGGGGGTTTTAGCCACTGGATGCTCGGCAGCTGCTGGGAAAAGGCTGAAGCTGGCTCTCCAGGGTAGGACCCAGCAGGGGATGCAGGCACAGTCTCCCTGTGGCCATGGCCACAGCCATTCCACTTCAAGTGCCTCTTCCCTATTCCAACTGGATCCAACCTTCTTCCATGGCCTTGATCCATGGCCCCACTCCTGCCCCCCTCCGCAGCCACTCCATGGTTCCCACTGCCCCTCACCATCCAGCCTCACACCACCCCCCTCCGTCTCTCTGACCCCTAGACCCCCATTTCAGGGGGACTGACCCCTCCAGGGTGATTCCACCAAGGACATTGTTCCCACTGTCAGCCCGTGGGGACGGGACCTGCAGTCTTAAGGCAGTTGAAAGCACATCCATCCCCCAGCCCCACAATGTCCCCTGGTGCTCCCGGCCACCCAGACAGTGTCCCAGGGACCACTGGGTGGAGGGGACACCTGAACACTTGCCCCGGGGGGAGGAGACAGTCATCCACTGGTGGGGAAGGACCAGCGGTGGGTGCTGGCAGCACACAGCCCTTGCTGTGAGGGTCCAGAGTCACTGATGTCCCCCCAGGCCTCTTCCCCACGGGCTGGGGGACGAGGCTTGGGGCTGCTCCTGGCCCAGCCATGGCTGTGGCCCTGCCACAGCCTCCCTTATTCGGCCCCGGCCTCAGCGGGCTGCCCCATCTCGGGCTCCAGGCAGCCATTGAGCTGGGGGTCGGGGGCCTGTGGGTCATATTCCTCATCCAGAAAGTCCAGGGAGTTGTTACTGGGCAACCCCCGGATGGTGAACTTGTGGGAAACCTTGGTCCACTGCTCCCGGTTGCTGGCCACCCGCTCGTAGAGCTCCGCCGCCTTGGGGAAGAGGTCCTGCAGCAACCTGGGGGGTAGGGGGTGCAACCCATCAGCAAGGGGCTGCACCCCCTTGGGTTACTGCAACCCTCAGGGTTGGGTGCAGCCCCATCCCTCCTGCTTGGAACTCCCACCCAACATGTGCAAGACACCCTGGGCAGCATCCCTGTACCACCCTGAGAGGGGTGAGGGGTGGCAGGGGGTCCACCCCCAGCCCAGTGCCAGCCCTGGGGCTCACTTGTAGATGGGCATGGCGATGTGCTCCATGAAGCTGATCTGCAGCTCGGGGATGTAGGCCTTCTCTCGGTCCATCATCTCCAGCGGGCTGTTACCCATGGCTTTCTCCTGCACGGATGGCGAGGGGGGATCAATGCCAGTGGCACTTTCCCCCCTGCAATTCCCGGGCAAGACCTCTCTGCCCACCACCCGCCTCCCCACATCCCATCCCCCTTGGTGCTTGCCAAGAGTGTTGGCCAAGCCCAACCCTTCCAGGTGGTACCTACCAGGTCACCCTGGGAGAAGAACTCCTTGTAGATCAGCTCCTGCAAGGGGACACATATCAATGCCGGGGGTGCAACCTGGGGTGACCCCCTCACCTCTCTGCCCTTCCCCACAGCTCTGCACCAGGCAGGGACATGGCCCTGGCGTGGGGGGCACTGCTGCATGGTCCAGGGGCCTGCGTGGAGGGACCCCCTCCACGCGGGGCAGGTGTCTGGGGACATGCAGGGGTTGTGGGGTGGCATTCAGGGGATCTGCCCCATGGTGTGGCACTCACCGCGATCTTCCTGGTGGTCTTCCAGCCCTTGGTCTGGTCAGAGAGGTCACAGGAGGTCATGAGCAGGCAGAGCAGCAGGCTGCGGTGCTGCTTGTTCTTGGGGTCATACCCCACTGTGGGCACAGAGTGGGGCAGGGGTTGGGGGCTCAGGAAGCCCACAGCTCATCACTCCCCACATGAAGACTCTGAGGACAGCCAGGACCTCCCGCACCACCTCCCAGCCTCGGTGGGATGAGTTTCCACCACCCCCTCCCCAGTTCCAATCTCAATCCCAACCCCAGGAGCTTCACCTTCTGCCATTTTCTGGAGATCCTTGAAGATGCGGAGGTGGTGGGCCAGGTCGGTGGCCAAGATGATGTCCCTCATCAGGTCCAGCATGCGCTGGTAGTCCTGTGGACAAGGCAGCTGCTGTGACCAGATCTGTGCCCCTGCCACCCCCCGCATTCCCAAGGATCCAGGGATGAGGAGCTGGGGGGTCCGGAGCGGTGTCAAGGGCGAGGGTCTCACCTTTCGGGAGAAGTGGTCGAAGATGTTGCAGCCTTGGCTGTTGAGGATGGCGATGGCTTGGGCGAAGTGATGCCGCTGTGGGAGGAGCCATGACCATGGGAACGGGCAGGGAGGAGGCAGGGATGCTGCCATGCAGTCAGAACCCCGGAGAGACGGGACAATGGGAGGCTTGGGGGGATCTTACCTCCATGACAGAGCCCTCTGAGCTGTAGAGCGCGGCCAGGACCGATTTCTGCAAAGTAGAGCAGCCGGAGTGATGGAGGTATGGGGGGTGAGGACCCTGCCCCCAGCTCTGTCCCTGTCCCTGTGCCCCCCCACCCGTGCCCATCCCAGCACTGGGCTCGGCTCACCGAGGCCACCTGGAAGGAGTTATTGGTGCCTCTGTGGTCCAGGTCGTGGCACATGCAGGAGATGAAGAGGGCAAAGATCTCGATGTCTCTGGGGAGGGGGAGGAGGGAAACTGAGCAGGCAGGAGGGTGGGGAGCACCCCAGCCGGGCCAGGGGGGTGGGAGACAGGGACAGGGATGGCACCTGGACTTACTCCAGGTAGTTGACGAGCTCCAGGTTCTTGTAGAGCAGGTAGCAGAAGTGGGAGACAGAGAAAGCGTGCATCCAGTTGTGATAGGGGGGGTCACGGTACCCCTTCTTCACCATCAGGCAGAACCTGGCAGGGGAACAGGGCCATGCAGGGAGAGATCTCACCCCTCCAGGACCTCCCACCTGGCCAGGTGCCCCACGGGTTGGGACTGGGGATGAGGAAGGGGACAGGGCAGTGGACAGTGATGGGAACAGGCATGAGGATGTGGACAGGGGACAGGGAAGATGGACAGTGACCTGCCTGGGGAAGGGGACAGGGAAGGTGGATCGGGATGCAAGGGTGGATGGGGATAAGGACAGGAACAGTGATGGGAAAGGGGACAGGGACGGTGGACGTTGACACGTAGAGGATGGTGGACAGGGATGGGAACAAACCTGGTGAGAGTCTGACGGTCCATCTTGTAGTTGTTGATGAAGTTCATGTCCTGCAGCATGCTCAGGATTGCCTGCAGGGGGGACAGGGTGGGTGGCAGGGGGTGACAATGCCCATCGCAAGCCACCTCTGCCCCTGCCCAGCAGGAAAATACTCAGGGGTACAGCCACATCCCCCACTCCCAGCCTCCCAGGGTTGAAGTATGTGACCTGAGGGCAGGTGGAGGACAGTGGCAGTTGAGAACTGTCCCCGTGGTGCTCACCATGGAGGTGTCATCCTCAGGCAGTGAGCGTGGTGTGTAGGTGAAGCTGGCGAAGTTGGGGTCAATGGTGGACACGGGCTGGATGCCCTCGCTCAGCAGCTTGGTGTACTCATCATCTGACACCTGCAGGAGCCAGAGCCAGTGGCCCACGCTGTGATCAGGTCCCCAGGGTATGTCCCAAAGGCCACATGAGCCACAGTGAGACCAGAGAGCCCTGAGGCCACCGTGCCACCAACTCGGGGTGAAGTGTGGGGCCACCACTCTGGCAGAGGGGGTCCCATCCCTGTCCCTGTGCTCATGCCACCTCACCTTCATATGGTACATCATCATCTCGTTGGCCAGGTGGCTTCTGTACTGTGCCTCGTTCACCTTCTTGTAGAGCAGGGACTGCAGGGCAGGATTGGGGTACAGGAGTGCTGGGGGTGGGCAGACACATCCTCCAGCATCCCCCAGCCCACCCTGGCACCCCAGCACATCCTTATCCCCACGTATTCCCTCTCCATCCCACAGCCACCACCACCTGTCCCCCAAGGCACAGGGACCACACATATCCCCCCATCCCTCTGTGCTGTGACAGAGCAAGGTCCCCCCTTGTGTGTGATCCCCTCCAGGCTGGGGACCCGCAGCACGTACGTGGGCAATGCTGATGCCACAGTAGATGGAGAAGGCGGTGGCCAGGTCCTCATCAAACTTGCTGAACCAGGGGCCATTGATCTTGTTGACCAGCTCTGCCACCCCGATGACCTCTGGAGCAGAGTGGGGGCAGTGTGGGGGGGGAGTCAGACCCATGTGCTGGGGACAGCACCTCCATGTCCATGGGCTTGGCTCAGGGTTGTGCCCAAGTACCAAGGACAGTGCTGTGCCTGTGTGCTGAGGACAGGATGACACCCACAGTCTGGGAGCAGTGCTGTGCCCACAGACTGGGACAGGATCATGGCCACGGGCTGGGGGACAGTGCTGTGCCCACGTTACTGGGACAGAGCGGTGCCCTGATGCTGGGGACAGGACTGTGGCCATGGGATTGGGACAGGATCGTGACCATGTACTGGGGACAGCGCTCTGCCCATGGGCCAGGGACAGAACGGTGCCCAGATGCTGGGAACGGAACAGTGCACACACAGGCTGGGCCAGGGTTGTGCCCAGGTGTGCTGGGATCAGATCATGGCCACGAGCTGTGAGATGATTATGCTGTGCCCTGCGTGCTGTGGACAGTGCCACCTCCACATGTGGAGATGACAGATGACCAGACCACCACCTGCCCCCCATGCCAAGTGTGACCCCCATGGACACCCTGGTTCTCGTTCTTGATGGGGAAGCAGAGGATGTTGCGGGTGCGGAAGCCGGTGCTGTCGTCCACGCCGCGGTAGAAGAGCGGGTGTGAGTAGGCATCCTTGATGTTCAGAATCTTGCCGGTGGTGGCCACGTGCCCGGCGATGCCCTGGTCAGCCGGGATGCGGATCTCGTAGCTCTGTGGGAGGAAGGGGGAGGGCATCAAGGCCCCGAGGGAGAGACACACCCCCGGACCTCCCCATCTCATCCTGGTGGCCCTGCGCTCACCTCGTCGTCCACCACGCCACCGTCGAACACCTTGGCCACCAGCTCGTGGCTGAGCCGGTCCAGCAGGAACACGGAGCATCTGCAGGAGACGCCGCTGCCATTCGCACCCACAGGGGAGCCTGGTGTCCCCCCTATGTCCCCCCACCCGCGTGTCACCCCCGCCCACTCACATCTCGGCGTTGCTGAGGTTCCTGGCCTCCGTGATGATCTCCTGGAGCAGGACAGAGACGTCATCTGTGGGAGAGGGGTGCAGGGAAAGGTCAGGGACCTCCAGGCAGGCAGCACTGCCCCCTCACCCCTCACTCAGTGCAAGAAAAAGGGGGAGGTGTCAGCTCAGGGACACGGCAGGAAGGCTGGGGGGGGCATGGAGGGACGGGAGCTGTGAGTGGCATGTGCCCGTGTGAGCAGCAGCAGGTGTGCCTACGCATTCCTTGGAGTTCCGTGGTCATGCCACGTGCACACACACAGCCATGCAGTGCCAGGGAGTGCCAGGCTGTGTGCCAGCTCACCTCACCCTCCCGTGACCATCCCACAGCGAGGGGACAGGGTCCTCCCTGTCCGGGGACAGAGACCCCAGTGCCACCACCCCACGGGGGGCTGTGCATGGGGGTCTGCTCCCCATTCCACTCCCCCTCCCATGCACCTACCCAAGTGGGTGAAGAGGTTCTTGGCCACCTGCAGCAAGGCCTGGGGGGGGGACAGAGGGTGATGCCATCAGTGACCAGCGCCAGGTGGGACGCACACACACACATAAGTGACACAGTCCCACAGGCACTCACCTGGCACTCGCACTTGAGCTTCTGCTCCTTCTGGAAGGCCAAGGTGCTGGTGAGCACCGTGGAGGTGTAGCAGAAGCAGTGCTGGATCTTGTGTTCATCCGTGTCTGTGTAGCTGGTGGGGGGACACCTCAGTTCCCTGTCCCCACTGGTCCCCCCCTGCATCTTCCACAGCCACAATGCTCCAGGCACTCCCAAAACAAAGGGGGTGCAGCCCCACAGAACCTCTCAGCCAAGCTCACCTCTCGCCGCTCAGCTTGTTGAAGGCGCAGGCCAGTGCCACCACCTGGGAGGTGGCCCGGCTGATGACAGGGACACAGAGCATGGAGGTGACCTCACAGCCCAACATGCTGCTCAGCTGCTTGTGCTCCTCCTGCGGGGAGAGGCGAGCTGGGGCTGGAACCAGCACCTCCGACCACCCCCTGGGAAGCCCCACGGGACACCCGGGGTGACACCCGTGTCCCCAGGAACAGGAGGGACACAGCTGGTACCCACCTCGCTGATGTCCTTCAAGGTGATGGGCTTCTTATCCTCCACCACCTGCCCCAGGCGCCCAAAGGTGAGCTGCAGGGGGAGGGGACCTGTGAGCCCATGGCATCCATTGCCCACCCCCCTCCCCGATCCCTCAGCACCCCCATCCTGCTCACCGAAAAGCTGATCTCCTCCTCGAGGACACGGTCCCCCACCACCTGGAGGAGATGGATGTGCCCATGAGGATGACACCATGCTCAGGAGGTGTCATGGAACCCTCCAGAGGGGTCAGGGCTGGGACACCAGCCTATGGCACCCACCTGGCAGAAGAGCTGGTGGTTGTCCTCGGAGACGAGCAGGAGGCAGCAGCACAGCGACTGGGTCTCCTGCTTCAGCTGAGGGGGTAATTTGGGGGGCAGGAGGGGGTGGTCAGCATCCCAGCCTGCCCAGAGCACTCCCAGGGCAGGATTTGGCCCCTCCTCTGCCTCCCTGTGCCGCACAGAACCAGGTGCCCCTCCCCAGAACCTCCTTCCTGTGCCTGGCCAGATTCACTCTTGGGGACTAGTGATGGTGAGGGCAAGGCTGTTTGCTCTGCTCACTGCTGAGGGCTGTGTGCAGGATGCCAGAGAGCAGGAGAGGAACCTGTGGGTTCTCTCACAGAGATTTTGTGGTGAGGGTGGCACCGTCAACTTTGGGGACTGTGGATGGTTATGACGAGGCTGTTCACCCTGGTGACGACTGATGACTGCACAGCTGATGCTTGAGGCTTGGCTTTGCTTTGGGGAATTTTATTCTGCTTTGCAATAAAACGGGGCTCCCTGGTGTGTCCTGGGGCTGGGGGGAGATGGTAGGACAGAGACAGGGGCGGGGTGGTGACTACTCACATAGTTGATGACCTTGAGCTGCAGCGAGGCGGCATCCAGGTCATAGAGCTCACCTGGAGGAGGGGTTAGAGCGCCGGGAGGGGCTGAGCTCGCTTTCATCCTGCCCTCACATGCCCCCCACTTCCCGGTAATCCCCCCACTCACCACAGAGCTGCAGGATCTTGCAGTCCAGGTCACTGTAGCTGCTGTCAGGCGCTTTCTCGGGCTTGGCCAGGGAGGTCTGGGAGGAGCTGGTGGAGAGGCTGACCTGGGGCCAGGGCTGCAGCTTCTGCAGGGCTTGCAGGCGCCGGAATGCCACCAGGGCCTGCAGGGAGGGGTAGAAGGGACAAGCAACAGCAGGGCTCGGGGAAGGGGGTGGCAGGTCCCCAGGTGGCGGGTCCCACAGTCCCTGAAGGCGTCACTCACATGTCTCTCCAGCGCACGAAGGTTCTGCTCATCCGAGTCACTCAGCTGGCCACAGTGTACCTGGGGGGGGAGTGATGTGAGGACCCCCATGCGTGGGCCCTGCCCCTGTCCTCCAGAGTCCTGCCCATGTTCCTGCACTCACCAGGATGACACACACCACGGCCCCACTGCTCTTGTCCACCAGCGGGATGATGAGCACTGCAAGCGAGGGAGGGTCAGTCCCAGGTGGGCCCCAGGGACAGCCCAGTGCTGAGGAACTCAGCTCTTGGGGCGCATGTCCTTGCTACTGTCCCATGTGTCAAGACACAGTCACCCAGCCACATTCCCTCCCATCCATCCATCCATCCATCCATCCATCCATCCATCCATCCACTCTCACCTTCATCCCCACACCTACCCACCACCCATCCCTCTATACACCCACTCCAAGACTCCCCTTCCTCACAGCTCCCACCTTGAGTGCCAGGAGCCAGGGGTGCTGCCAGAGGGCCCAGGTGCCGGCCAGGGAGCTCGGCAGGGAGCAGCCCCCCACATTCCAGCCGCTTCTGCCTCCGCACAGCATCCCTGTGGGAACAGGGACACACTGAGAACCCCCTGGGGAGAGCACCTGAGCAGAGAAACCCCTAGGAAAGGGCAACTTCCTGGGCAGGGACACCCACTGGAAGGGGACCTGCGTGCTCAGGGAAGGGACAGGCTCAAGGACTGTGCAGCATGTGTGCACACGTGTGTCATTACACACACACAGCCCCTGTGCACACATGGGCACATCCAGGATGGGGATGAGGACATGATGGGAGAGGGGACGGGCACAAGGATGGAGATAGAATGAGGATGAGAATGGGATACCCTGTGCCCTCTGCACACACACACCAGCCAGGCCACACACGTGTGCCCAGGCCCAGGAGGGATGGCTGAGCTCACCTGAGCTTCCCGTCGGGTGGCAGCTCATGGGGAGGGTCGTCGCACACCAGCCGCGTGTCCCCATCCAGCAGGTAGATGTAGACGTGCTCCTGGGAAAGGGCAGCACGCACGTGTGTACAAACATGTGTGCACACCCACGTTTGCACACTCAGAAACGTGAATACACCCCTGCACACACACTCACAATCATGCCCAAGTGAGTGCATGACTCGTCTGCACCGCTCACAGCCAGGGCTCCCCTGCATAACGCCCAGCCACCACCAGCACCCCAGGGACACCCTGGGGCCATCATGAGCACCAGGGCCACCACCAGCACCCTGGCAATGACAGGCAGCCCACAGAGGGGGAGAACCCTGCAGGGGGCTGGGGACAAGGACACCCCACCCCAGGCTCAACCCCAGGATCAACCAGCCAAGAACTCCACACCCTCCCAGGGCTCCCACCAGCCCTGTGGGTCTCAGCAACCCAACAACTCCCACCCCATCCACCCGGGAGGATGCTCTGCTCCCTGTTTCCACCCCAGGGGTTGCAGATGGGCCCCCCACCTACCACAGCGGGCAGCAGGGCGACAAGGGCATGGCGCAGGGCGTCCCGCAGGGCAGCGGCATCAAGCGCAGCGCCCAGGCTCAGCAGAGCATCCTGCAGAGAGGGCAGAGCACAACAGGGAGTCACCTGGGCAGGGGCACTGGGGCACTCACCTTTCCTCACCCCCACCATTGCACAGGTCTTCCCTGCCCCCAGACCCCTCGCAGCAGCTTCCACCCTGCATGGTCTCTCTTTTGGCCCCTGCTGTGGTCAGTGTCCATCACGGGGGGATCTGGGCAGGTCCCCAAAAAGGCAGGGCGAGGCTTTGACACTGAGCCACGCTGCCCCTGGTGCTAGTCACACCAACACCTGCACTAGCCACACTGCCCTCAGTGTTAGCCATGCCACAAAGCACGGCTGGGAGGAGAAATGGGCAAGGAGATGGATAAAAGCTTGCCTGGGGATTAACATCCCCATGGAGAGAGAGAGGTGTTGGGATGGACATATGGAAAAGCAGGGAGGGGCAAAGGGGGCTTTGGTACAACCCTCCCAGCTCTGCCCCTGCCTCCAGCCCTTGTTTGGGAGACTGGGATATGGATGATGTCATGATGGGAATAGTGGATGCCCTGAGTGAGACACCAGGTAACAGTGTCAGGATTTGATCTTCCTTCAGTCCCAGCTCTGCCAGGAGGCACCAGGCTCCATCCCTGGAGACCATCACCAGCCCCGCATCCCAGGATCTCATCCAGGACTTCAGCCCCTCACCAGGGCCGTGCCAGCCACCCACCCACCCCAGGAGCATCCTTGGCCACAGGGCCAGATCCGAGTGGCGCGTGGGAGCGTGGTGGGTGGCGAGGGTGCTTCCTGCTGAAGACATCGACTCTGGATGTTATTCCAACAGGGCCGCATCTCCAGTCACTTACTCACACTGGAGACACATGCACTGTAGAATACAGCCAGGCCCTGGCCGTCCTGCCACCCCTCTGTCCCACCGGGGGCAAAGTCTGAGCAGGACTCACAGGTATGCTTGGGGCATCAAATGCTGGTGTCACACTTGGCAGGTGGCAACTGGACATGGGTGATGGTTTTAATAGGGCTGGGAATGCGGGTCCTTCCCTGGAGTGGTGAGGGGAAAGCTGCAGGAGTTAAAAAAGATTTTCCCAGGGCAAGGAGAGAGCGGTGCAGGGAGGCAGGAAGGTTTGCAGCACGGGGAGGAGGTCAGGGCAGTGAGGGTGGGCTGGGAAGGGCATCACACCCATTCCACTTATCCCACTCATCCCACTAAATGGCTTGTCCCACTCACCCCGTCCCACTCATCCTACTCACCATGTTAATCCAGTTCATCCCACTCATCCCATTCAATGGCTCATTTCACCCAATTGCTTATCCCTCATCCCACTCAACCCACTCACTCACTCATCCCCCTTATTCCACCCACCCTGCTTGTCCTATTCATCCAGGTCGCCCTACTCATCCCACTCAATGGCTCGTCCCACTCATCCCATCCATTCCCCTTGTTCCGCTCATCCTGTTTATCCCACTCATCCCATTTGTCCCACTCATCCCACCCCAGATCCTCCAGCCTAGAGCAATGGCTTACCCCAGCACCCTCACCTGTCACCCCCATGTCCCTCAGCCCTGAGGATGCTGCAGACCCACTCCAAGGTCTCTGCTGGGCCTGGAGCCAGCACAGCCAGAGCTGCCACTGCAGCCACATCGCGGTTATTCCCATGAACAGCCTTTCCCATGGGGTACTCTGTGTTCCACTCCCAGCACTCCACGCCATGGGCTCCATCCAGGCACCACCCCAGTTTGGTTGGGGGGCTCTTCCAGATCCATCTCTATTCCACAGGTGCCAGGGATGGTTGGATGAGGCTGCACTGTCACGTGCTTGCCAGGCACAGTGGGATACGCCAGCACTGGCAGAGAGATGAAGCCATAGGCCACTCCATGCCTGGCACCAAGAATGTCACTGTGAGCCACTCACCCGGCTCCGTACCTGCACCACTCAAGGTGGGGGACCAAGACCCTCCCAGGGTGGAGTTCAAAGTGCCCACTCTGCATCCCGACTTCCATGTAGGACAGAGCTATGGTAACGCTTCCCAGGAGGGCATGGTGGGTTAATTAACCTCATCAAGACAGGAGGAAGCACAAAAGGATTGCAATTCCCAGCTCCTGGAGCTGGACACCCTCATCAGAGCCCAACACCCTCATCCCGAGCGTGACTCTGGAGGAAAATGTACTCCCTGGAAATGGGATGCCTGGAGAGAGAGCTTTGGGGACAGATCCAAGGACAGGGTGTGGGCAGGGGACACAGCATGGCATCACCAGCAGACTCAAGAGCTGAGGATGATGCTGCTGCAGAGCAGGTGAGCAATACCCTGTCCCAGTCCAGATTCCTGTCTTGTTCCCCTGGAGCACTCGAGTGGCCCTGTGGGACTCTCACACTGGGAATGTTGTCACCTTTTCTCTGGCCTGAGAGGACGGGGATCCTGGTCTCACTCTGCTGGTCTCCTGAGCTGACAGGGTGACCCGTGGGATCACAATACCAGCAGGAATTCTGCCAGCTCCCCTTGGCCAGCATCCCATGGTGCGATGCAACACCAGAGCCATGTCTGCCTCTGTATCCCTGCTGGAGCTGCTGGGTGATTAATGATACCATTCACCTCCTTAGAGTAAGGAATTGTCTCTGCTCCAACACAGACCCCCCCGAGCTCCAGCAAAACCAAATCCCATCACAGCCCAGCCTCTGGAGCACTCCCTGCTCTCTCTGCCATGGAAAATGGCTCTTTTCTTTTTCCTCTACTTTTCCCCCCACTTCTTCCCTTTGGAGAGCAGCAGCAGTGCCCTATCCCCAGTCATGTGGTGGTGGGGACCTCCAGCACAGTCCCAACCTGCACCCCAGGCTTCCGCAGACCCAGCTGGGATGGAAAAGCAGTTTTGTCAGTGGAGGGAATTCACCAGCAGTGAAAACATGGATTTTTTTTTTTTTTTTCCAGCAGGGAAAGCTTCATCTGTCCCCTGTTCCCCATTCTGGCTACAGCAGCTTGATTTGTCCCCTCTGCCACCGCCGGCCTCTCTGGATGTTTATGGAAGAGAGAAATCCCATCCTGGACGGCTTCCTCTCAGGAAAGGCTCATTTCACACCTGCCATGGGGAGGGTGGGGAGGACACTGAGGGGCTGGGAGGGGGTTTCGACGCTGACCTCACAGGGTCTCAGGCCCTGGGCTTGTGCCCCTTCCTCTGGCCTTGCTCCTGGCAGATGAATGGAGCCCCCCAGGAGCAGGCAGAGGTCAGATCCAGTCCAGTGGATCCCACTGGGATGCTCAGCCCTGTTGAGGGTACCTGGAATTTGGAGTCTCTGTCTTACAGGGGGACACTTGGCGAGTAGAGTTCGCACCAGGGAGAGTTCAAATACAGGACATGTATTGCACTCTGCTTTAGCCACAGGGAACTGAGCCAGGCAGCAATGCCTGGTGCCTGGGAACATCCTGCTCCTGGGAGGAATGCTGAGCCAGGCTGCAGGACCCCCACCCTGCCTTGCAAGGGCTGGGATGCCCCTGGATGGATCCTGCCATCGCTGCTGGAGCGCCTATGGGTGCTGGTTCTGCAGGGGGATGCTGGCAGCAGCCCAGGCTTCCATGGCAGGCTCCTGCCACAACCCTCCCCAAGGAACCTCGAGGAAATGAATCATCTCCCTGCTGAGCTTCCAGCCCTGCTTTGCTGTAAAAATTCCAAGTAAATGATCTGCCAGAGGTGACCCCTTGAGCTTGAGGCGTCCATCACACCGCGAGCCCTCGGAGCTCAGCTCCCGCCCCTCCAACGGGACTTTATCCACCTGGGAACGCCAGGGAAATGAGCCCAATTAATTCAGGCAATGGATTAGTGCCATTAGCCCCTGCCTGAGCGATCACCTCTGGGATGGAGCTGGACATCACTCCGTCTGGACAGCTTCACCCCACAACTGGGAAGCTCAAATCAAATTAGAGCATCCGAGATGCTGACTGGGCAGCTCTCCGTGCCCGTGGGCAGCGCATCCCGGTACCCACATCCATGCAGATGCTTCCCAACGGATTTGCCAGGCTCGAAGCGCAAAGGGATGGGGATGTTTGGGAGCGCAGGACACAGCAAGGCAGCGTCCGGGACAGGGAAAAGGAGCCCCTGCAGCCCCTCTCATGCCTCTCATAGCGGGTTTGCAGACTTCGAGGAGACAGGAGCTGCTCCCCAGGGCATTCCCTACGGAGCAGAGCCCTGGGTGTGCTGGCGACCATGTGTCGCAGTCTCACCGAGCTGGGAGCTCCGGGCTCCCTCCCACTGCGGGCTCTTCACACAGGCCTCATTTTTAGCTGCCAGGCCCTGGATCTTGTTACATCTGACAGTGGAAAAGCAAAAATCCCGTTTGGATTCCTGGGAGGCAGCCATCGGCACAGCCCTACACCGACCCCCGTGTCCCAGCCTGGGGACATGGTGTGCCTGGGTCCGTGTCCCTGGCCAGGGGCCCCCTGCCTACCCCAACCCTGCAGGCAGGGACACCCACTCCCTCCCCCACGCCCCAGCTCCATCATTTTTCCCCTTTCCAGGGAAAGCGATGGGGAAACTTTCTCCCCACCCTCCTCTCCTTCAAGAAGGAAGATGCTGATGCTGGACACCCCCCCCCATCCCCAACCTGTCACACTCGGGGTCGTGTCCAAGCGCACGGGGACAGACGGACGTCCCCGCCTTTGTCACGCCTGCAAAGCGGTGGCCGCAGGGTGGTGACAGCACCACGGGGAGCAGCTGATTCCCCCTCCCCCGCCCAGNAGCCGAGCTCTGGCCGTGTGCTGGCAACACGGAGCTGACAGCGAGCAGGCAGGAGCATCGCCGGCTTCCAGCGCTGCGGTGGGAGCGGGGAAACTGAGGCACGGAGCGGGGAAAGCAACTCCTGAAGGCAGCGGGTCGCAGCTTTCCTGTGGGCAGAGCGATGCTGCTGACACACTGTCCCCCTGTCCCCCACCTGCCGCCTCCCCCAGCCCCACAGCCAGAGTTTCCCTGGGAATCCTCTCCATCGGGCTGAGGAAACACAGGCAGCGTCCCCGATTCCCCCGTTCTCCACAGCAGCATTCCCGATACCCCCCAGCTCAGCCACGGGCTGAGTGATGGTGATGCTGCCGACACCCTGACCCTGTCCCTGCTCCTTCCCACAGCCACAATTTCCCAGGGAATCCTCTCCATAGGGATGGAGATAAAGGCACCATCCCTGATCCCACATCCGCAGCGGGATCCTTGATACCCCTCAGGTGCTGAGTGATGCTGCTGACACCCTGTCACACCCTCTGCCCCCCACATTGATTCAGGCTCCTCTCCACAGCCCCACAGCCATCATTCCCCAGGGAATCTTCTCCATAGTGCTGGGGAATGAGAGGCAGTATCCCTGATCCCCTGCAGATGCATCCCTGATAATCCTCCAGCAGCATCCCTGGGTCAAGGTCCACGGCAGCAGAGGATGGAGGGATGGATGGAGGCCAGAGCTGGCAGCTCTGCCCAACTCCAGCCGGGAAGCCATCCATCCCTCTCCTCCCAGCACCGCTCTCAGTCCCAAATTGCATTGCTTTAATCTAATCAGGCAGCAACAACCTGTAACCCTCGGTAGCTCCTTAATTACCTCATCTTTTCCAGGGGGATAATGAGGGCAAACGGGAAGGAAACACTTCTGGGATCTCTCGTCTCCCCACGGTCGTTTGACTGGGGTCCTGTTGCAATGGATGTATGGGGAGCAGGGGCTGGGGCGCAGGAGCCTGGCACGGGGCCACCTTGGCACCCAGCGACCTGGCCTGAGGCTTTCCAGGGCTGGAGGATGCAAACCTGTGGAATCACTCATCCATAAAAAGCACACAAGGAGTCCTGCATGCCCATGCCTGCCTCAGTTTCCCTACCTCAGTTTCCCAACCCGCAGAGGGTCACGGCTCTGCAAGACCTGCTGGGTGCGGCACTGCAGTGGAGGCGGGATGAGCCATGCTGAGCCCAGCACCCCCCCTGGAGCCTCCCTCATGCCACCCTCCTCCTCCTCACCCATGCTCACACTTCACAGGGCACTTGCACAGACCCTTTGCACTCGGAATTTCCGGGAACCAATCAGACACCTCTCCCTGTGAACCCTGCATGTTCCAAGCAGGGCTTTTTAACGATCCAAGGAAATTTCCCTACCTCTGGCACCCTCCCCCACCACCACCCCGAGCCCTTGGGGAGCTCCTGGTCCATCCCCCCACATCCCAGCCCAGCCTCCCGTGGCCAAGGGAATGGGGCCAGAGTCAAGGTTGCTTCCTGTTGATGTCCCTTTGTCAGGCAGGACAAATGGGGACGGCAGCCGCACTCCTCAAGGATTTCCGTCTCCAGAACATCGTGGCCTTCTTGGAACACCCAGCCAGGCCACTGGCCTAATGATCTGTCGCTAATTTGACACTAATTATTTCACTGTTCTAAGGACAGGGGTGGCAAGAGCCGGGGGTCTCGCTGTCACTCATCCCTAATCCATCTCCGGGGGTGCAGAGGGGGACACAGACACGATGTCACTTGTCCCTAACCCACAGCAGAGGGAGGGTCATGGACCCTCCCATGGCAGCCACAAGGAAACTGCTCCATGGTTAGAAGTATCCCTGGTACGTGGGCACCTTTGCCCTGAGGGACACGGACATCCTGGCACCCACTTGGCACCAAGCCTTGGGTGCTGGCACTGGCAGCAGGGCTGGGAGAGAGCTGGCATGATGTGCATCCCTGGGACATGACATTCCTGGAAAGATTTCCCCGGCAAGTGGTCCCCTTCCCATCTCCACTGGCCACCAGCACCTCCCAGATGGGTTTCCAGGACTTTCCTAGATGTTTCCTGGTGGATTAGCCATGCCAGGGCTCTCCAGGCCCAGCTCTTCTTGGGAGCATTGTGGCAAAGCTCCGGGGATGGGGCAGGAGTGGGGCTTGGGGGGATCAGGGACATCCAGGTCCCAATGGAGGAGGGCTGGGGAGCAGTGGGATGGGAAGAGGGACCCAGCATTCCCACATCCATCCCTGCATCCCCTCCCAGTGCGGCTGGCACTAATGGGATCTGCACCATGATTAGGGACCTCATTTATCAGCCTCTGATGGGATCTGGGAAAATTGAATTGCCAGCCATCTGCAGCTGGGCAGGAATTCGATTTGGGACAGCACTCCGGAGCAGGACGTGGGGGGCTGGAAGAGCTGCCTCCCCATGGGGCTCCACTCTGTCCATACACGGACTGCTCTGATTTGCCATGTCTAAGAGGGTTTGGTGACTGGATCCAGCTCTTAGCTGCTGGGAAAGGGTCTGGGAATCCCAGGGCTCTCGCTACTCAGGTGGGGAAACTGAGGCACAGCCGGGAGAATTTGAGAGCCCATTACATGGGGGAGAGGATCAGAGTGCTGGTGTTTAATGGGTCAGCACCAGCCACGGTTTGGCCTCTATCCCCTTTTTCTGTGGGGGTTCCCAAAGTCATGCCCAGGCATCCCACACCTTCCAGAGCTGGGCTGGGAGCAGTGATCCTGCACCCAGAGGGAGGTTCGGGAGCCAGCGCTGCTCCCCAGCATTTCCCACCCCACACATCCCCCTCGAGTGGGTCCCCCCCATCCTCTCCCCCATATCCATGGGGTGGCCAAGGCAGGGATGCAAACGGATCCAGCTGCAAAGATTCCAGCCCAGTCCCCAGATCCACGGAGGAGCTCTGAGAGGGTCGCTCCCAGACTCAGCCTTGCACGAGATCCCATCACCTCCCTGCCAAATGTCACAGCTTGGCTCCAAAAAAGCCAGTCACCCACGGGGCCTATTGCAGTCAGGAGGGGAAGACGCCACCACGCCAGCTCGATGGGATGCAGCAGGAGCATCCCAATCGCAGCTCCCCCCTGCGCAGGGTGCAGCAGGACCAACCTCACCCCAAATCCTCCTGCTCGGGGTGCAGCAGGAACACCTCCATCCCAGTTCCCTCTGCTCGGGGTGCAGTAGGAACACCCTCAACCCAGCTCCCCCTGCTTGGGGGGCAGCAGGAGCACCTCCATCCCAACTCCCTCTGCTTGGGGTGCAGGAGGGCACCCCCATTCCAAACCTCTCCTTTCCTAGGTGATGCCATGGGGCATAGAAGCGCTTGGGACCTACAAACTGAACCCTCACTGCCTCCCAGAAATCAGCGCTGGGACACAGCAATTCCAGCACGGGCTGATTCCACACCCATGAGCCGTCACTCTTTGAATAAAGACCTTCGGCCTGTGGGGACCACCAGGCTGGGAAACACTGGGACACACCCACCCATCCCGGTTCGGGGGTCTCGCTCTGCTGGGCGGAGGAGGAAGCCAGCCCTGCCCCACGTCACGGAAAGAAGCCGCCGCGGCCCTTTCCTCCCCTTTATTGCCCTGCTGATGTGTTCGTGTCCGCCGGAGGAAACGCAGGGACAAACGCCCGCACACACGTCTCCTCACCGCCTTCAATGGGTCCCCGACCCCCCCTGAACACCCCTGGTCCCAACGAGGAGGGGGGGGAGCGGGGGAGGAGGGGGAAACTGAGGCAGGAGAAGCCCCATGATGCCGAGGGAGGCATCCCGACCCATGGCAGGGTGTCAAAACTGTGGTGGCGCTCGGTCACTGGGGCCAGTGCCCTCCCTCCCGGCCCCTGGGGACAGCGGGCCCCTCCTCCAGCCCCCTCCTGCTCCACCAGGCTGCGAACACGTATCAATTAGGGGTTGATTCATGATTCAGTCCGCGGGTAATTGCATTGGGGCTGGTGGCAGGGAGGGAGAGGAGGAACAGACATCTTCAGCCTCACCCCACTGCAGGGTCGTGGCGAGGGGAGGAGGGGGGCTGGTGCTGGGGAGTTAATAACCCCTGTATACATTCTGTATGGCCCCCTCCACCCCATCGAGGCTCGGGAATGCAGCCAGTACCCCTCATACCAGCGGGGATTGGAATCCTGTGGGATTTTGTAGGGGACGAGCTGTTCCCCACCCACCCGGGGCCAGGATGTGCTGGAGAAGGGGCAGGCCAGCAGGATCCATCCCCACCACTCACCCCTCCCATGTCCCTTTCCCGCTGTGGCCTCACACTCCAGGGGGGGCAGCTGTGCCCCACCACGAGTCCCACTCCTCCTCCTCAGTGCCACCCCAGCAGCCCCCAGACCAGACTGGGTTAAAACCAGTCCCGCCCCCATCTGGATGGCTTCTGTCCCCTCCAGACTGGGGGTCGTGGCTCCCTTCCCCTCACACTCCCAGGTCCCCTCAGGGGGCTGGGCCTCAGAGCCCACCCAGCTGTCAGCACCCTCCAGGAGGGGGCTGGAACCAAGAGGGGTCACAGGGACCCGCACACCCCACTGCCTTGGACAGCGAGGAGTCTCACATCCCATCCTCATGCTGAATGACAGCTCCGATGTCCCCAAGCCTCCACCTGCCCATCCAGGGGGGAGGAAGGAGGGGGTTGTCAGTCCCCCCCTCTCCCACCCCTGCAGGCCACACTGGCCCTGCTCAGCTCCTTTCCCTCTGTCAGCAGCTTTCAGCTCTTTCCCGGAGAGCATTTCCTTCCCTTCATTTCCCAGCATGAAGCTCTGGGTCGTCGCTCCAGCCTTGAACCCGCAGCCCCCTGGGGCCTCCCTCAAGTCCCCCAAGCAGCTGTGCCCCCCAGGGGTACCAAGACCACAGCTCTCACACCCAAAATCATCGGCACAAAGGGCAGGGATCCATCCAGGTGAAGAGAGAGTCACAGGAGGGAGAGAAACACCCCTCCTCCCCCCGAAGTCACCCCCTCCTCAAATCTGGGCGCGTGGAAAGGCTCAGAAGCAGAAAGACTCAGTGTTTTCCCACCCACATTCTGAGATGCAGCCTCCACCTCCCTCAAATGTGCAGCAGGTTCAGGGAGAGTTCAAAGGGTCCTGCTGGGGGCTGCTGAAGGGGCTCCCTCCTTCCCAGCACCCCCTACGCCCAGGGTTGGCTGCAAGGTGGAACACACAGCCGAGATCTTCGGGCTCTTGTTGCCAGCGGCACAAGGGGACACAGGGAAGTGGAGCCTCCAACTCCCAAGGCACACGGGATCCCCAGGCATTCCCAAGCACATCACACCCCACAAGGGACCCCCAGCCCCGAGGCCACCGACCACCCCCGGACCTGCAGGGTACCCCTTTCCCCAAGGTCGCTCACGGTGTCATGGACAGTCCCCATGTCGCAGCCCGGCTCCTGGTGCAGCTGCGGGAGGGCGTGGGGGCCCCCCCGGGACCGGGACCGGCTCCCCCCACCGCGCCGGTCCAGCCCATTTCCTTTCGGGATCCCGCCGGGATCTGCATTCCACCCCCCCACCTCCCACCTCCCACGGCCGCCTCCTTTCTCCGTGGAGCAAAACGTGTTCGCAAGCCCCGGCTGGGGGGGGATATGTGTCACAAAACGGCACTGCCGCCCCCACCCCCCCACCACCACCCCGTCCCAGCAGCCCCATCCGTGCCTCAGTTTCCCCGTCGGGCTCTCCTGGTGAGGTTCACAGCTCTCCCCAAAAAAGCGGGAGATGAGCGGGTGCAAGCGTGGTCGGGAAAGCCCTCCCCCCTCCCCGTCAGCACGCCAAGGGGTGGGGAGGTCCCTCAGCCCCCAGTCCCATCGCCCCCCTACCCCATGCAGCGCCCAGCACGGCGGGCCGGGAGCCCCCCGGCTCCCAACTCCACCCCCCAGAATAAACGCGGGGACCCCCAGCAGCCCCGGGACCGAGAGGGAGGGGAGGTGATCGGGATGGGGGTCCTGGGTGGGAGAGGAGGTGGCCCGTGTGTCGTGGTTTGGGAGGCGAGCAGGGTTAAGGGTCTCGGATGGGAATCCCGAGAAGGTGGGGAGGTGAGTCGGGGGGTCCCAGATAGGAGGGGAGGTGTGTCGGGGGTCCCTATTATGACGGGAGGTGGTCGGGGGGGCGTCCCGAGAAGGAGGGGAGGAGAGTGGGGGGTCCCGGGTGGGAGGGGAAGCGAGCTGGGGGTCCCGGGTAGACCGAGAGACGGGGGTCCCGAATAGGAGGGGAGAGGAGGTTGGGGATGGAGACTCCGGCTGGGNGGACATCGCTGCTCGGGTTGGGTGGCCCCGCTGTGGGACGTGGGGCTGGCAGTGCTCTCCTGTGGGGCAGGTCTGTCCCTTGGGGTCTGGTATCTCGAGGGATTCTCGCTTTCCTTGTTAAACTCTCCCCTTGTGGGGCTCAGGCCGCCCTCCCCCCCGGGCAGAAGTCACCTGCCAATCTCCCCCACCCCCTGCCCGTGCAGTCTCCAGACAAATCGAGCCCCTCATACTTCAGGGCTGCGTCTCACATTTGGGGTTGGGGGCTTTTCCTCTCATTCTCCTTGGAGGAATGGAGCCCTTCGCCCCATCATGTCTCCCACCCTCCCCCAGGAACAAGTACCAGGATTTTGGAGTTTTGCCCCCACCCTAACGGCCCCAGGGAGCCCGCATGGAGGATCGAGCTGTTCGGCCGTGGCACGGTGGCCACATGCCACGCGGTGAGAGGGACACCGGCAGCGCAACATCTTCCATCCTTCCCCATTCTCCTCCGGGCAGTGGAGGAAGTTCTGTGCCGGGGGAGGAAAGCCCCCCGCTCCTCCTCCACACCCCGGGACTCCCCTGTCCCCAGGCACTCTCGTGTCCCTGCACCCCTGTATCCTTGCCCCTCTGTGTCCCCCTGTCCCTGCAGCCATGTGTCCCACTCTCCCGTGCCCCTGCACCCCAGTGTCCCTGTATCCCACTCCTCTGTCCCTAGGCGTTCCCGTGGCCCCTGCACCCCTGTGTCCCTATCCCCGGGATGCTTTTCAGGGACACGATTCGCTGGTGGCTTCTAAGGGCTCAGCCCCTCTCGCGTCACCTCGTAACCCTCCTTGGGACAGGAGGTGACAAGGAAATGCCACCTCGAGGCAAGGGCCAGGCAGGGGAGGGTTTGGGGACACCCTGCATGCCACACCCCGCTCCCCGAGCCCACCTCCCGCACCCCGACCCCGGGGATGCCGGGGGTCCCGGAGGAGGGTCCGGGTGGTCGGCGGAGCCGCGGGGCCACCTAGTGGCCAGTGCCACCAGGGCCACTCCAGGGGGCAGACTCGGCCTCAGGGTGGTGAGGGGTGTCACCCTGAGGGTGACAGAGGGCGACGGGCACCTCTCCCCGGGGTGGCACAGAGTCATGGACACATCGCCTCAGTCCCCCCCCCATGGCAAGGGCAGCGTCTCACCACGCCCATGGCCTTCACCAGGCCACCGCGAGAGCCACCAGGTCCCCAAGATCAAGGCAAGGACTGAGTGTCACCCCAGCCCGGAGTGTCCTGGGCTACCCGAATGAAGCAGGTGCCCGGCGGGAATAGCAGATTCCCTGTGGGGCTGCTGGCAGCGGGAACACCTCCAGGAGCCCAGTGCTGGCAAGATCCGTGCCAAGCCTGGCATGTCCCTGTCACCAGAGCCACCCACAGGAGCAGGTCACAGCTCGGGGAACACAGACCCATTGCTGGGCACAAGGACACAGTGTAGGGCTGTCCCCTTCATCCCTGTCCCAAACCGCTCACCCAGGAATGCCTGTGGGCAGGGGGTGGGACACAGGGATGCAGAGACACAGGGACACGGGGGAATGGGACACAGGGACGCAGCGGGGCAGGGACAAAGGGTTCTGGAGCCAGAGGAGGAGTACACGGGTGCAGGGACACAGGAGGAGCAGGGACGTGGTGGGATGCAGGTTGCAGGGACACAAAAATGAGACACGGGAGCAGGGACAGAGGGGGGCTGGGACACAGGGCAGGAGCACTGCCGTTGCATACACAGATTAATTGCTCATCTCCCGGCTGTTAATGATCTGGTGTAATCATGAGCTGCTCCCAGGCTCCTCCGTACGCCCCAGGAAAGGCATCCCTTGGATGGGAATGTCACAGCACTCAGAGGGACACACAGAGCCCCAGAACCCAGCCCCGGAGCTGCTGGGGAATAACTGTGGATGGTGAGGAGAGGGAGCAGTGTGGGCTTCCCACATTTCCATCCTCCCTGTGGTTTTTCCCCTGTTCCCAACCTGGCGTGGATCGATCGGTGGGGTGCTGTGCATCCTGCCTCTCCCCCGGCACTCGGGGAGCAGCCACCCCACATCCCAGCTGGAGGATGTCAGACGGCACCAGAGGGAGCAAAGTTCACACAGGCAAGTAAATATTAACACTTATTCCATGGAAATGGAATATTCCACACCAAAGACACCGGGATAAACCTGCTCCAGTTTTTTCCTGGTAGGTGCTGGCAGCAAAAGGTGTCAAACTCCCGAAGTCGAAGGATTTGGGGGGGTTAAGGCACCAAGTCGAGCCTTCAGACTTCGTGTAAACCCCAAAATCCCACTTCTCCCCATCACTAGCTCTATTTGGGATCGCGCTCAGGAGGGGCATCTGCTGCAGCCTGTCCCCAGAGCAGCATCTGGGGGGATACTGGGGATACCGGGAACACTGGGAGGGGAGCGGGGCTGGCGGTTCCCAGCTGCGCCCGCGCTGCTGTGAGTCATGTCGGATCAGTGATGCTCCATTAAACCGCGGCACCGGGACAGACCCAGGGCCGGATCCCGGCCGCGGGGAAGCTCAGGACCTTCCAGAGCATCCCTGTCCTCCCGGGAAGGGACGGGACACGCGGTGACCAGTGCAGGTGGCACATGGATGTCTGGGGCTGAGGGTTCTGCCCACGGAACGGGGGTGACCGGGGCTCAGCTGACTTTGGGGAAGGCAGCCCCTGCTGTTTGTGCTGGATCCATGGGCGAACATGAATCCATGTTATTCCTCCGGAGCTGCTAATCCAGGATACACTGACAGCGCTAAATCCCATCAGAAATCAATCCATCTGCTCTTCCGGCCGGCACTAATCCTCACAATGGCACTCGATCGATATCCCATTTGCTGCTTCGTGGTTTCCCCATGGACAAATCCCACCCAGTTGCCCCGGATGCATCTGCCCCGCGGAGGGCTCCGGTGTCCAGTCAGGGCAGGGAATGCTGCGGGGCAGGGAATGCCACAAGGCTGGGGGTGCAGGGAGGCTCCATGGGACCAGGCAGGACTATGGGACCTGCTGGGAGCAGTGGGAGAGTCGGGAAGAGCAAGGAAGAGCTGTGCCTGCAGCTGTTGATAGGTGTGCAGGGGTGGGGGGGTGCACATGTGTGTGAACCACACTCTCAGCCCCAGAAGCACCCAGCATTAGGGCAGGGTGGGATCCAGGTAGATCCCTTGATCCACCATAGGAGCCAGAGCCTGGAACGATCTCAGGCTGGGCAGGGATGGGGCTGCCCTGGCACCAGCCCCTTAGTGAAGACAGTCCCCGAAGGTGCCAGCTGCAGGGAGCTGGTGGGCAGCAGGGTCAGGGCTCGGGCTGTCATTGGATTTGGAGTGGGATAACAAAGGGGTGAGGAAAGGATGATCGAGTGATACCACTGATAAATAAGTGATGAAACCCTTGGTGGGTCTCTATGGAGACCGTTCAGAGCACGGCAGGGGCTGGGAGGCCACTGACAGCCCCAACACCCCACGGGGCTAATTAGGGGGACAAGTGTGACGGCAGAGCCCCGCCGGTCCCACCAGGGTGGCCAGGTCCCCGCGGGGCTGAGGTGGCTCTTGGCGCCGTTCCCATACCTCTCCCCCCACCCCTCAGCTCCTTTCCCGGCTGGATTGGCCAGTCCTCACAGACAAGCTCTGGCCATGGTGGCCACTGGCATCTCCATCCCTGGGGTGACACAGAACCTGTCCTGTGAGAGTGTCCTGTGTGTGCAGGGACAGAGCACACCCTCGCGGAACACTCTGGAGGAGCGAGGGACAGGGGATATCCGTGGGGACAGCCTGCATCCAGGGGGTTAGCGTGTGTTCGTGGGCACAAGCTAAATGCAGGAGGACAGCGTGTATCCATGGGGACAGCGTGTGTCCAAAGGGACAGCGCGTATCCATGGGGACAGCGTGCCCCCAGAGGCATAGCATGTGTCCATGGGAACAGCCTGATTCCAGGAGGACAGCGTGTGTCTGCTGGGACAGCCTAAATCCAGAGGGACAGTGTGTGTCCATGAGGCCAGCCTGTGTCCAGAGGGACAACCTGCATCCATGGGGACAGCGTGCATCTGGGGGACATCCCGTGCCTGGAAGGACAGTACCCACCTGGGGACAGCGTGTGTCCTGAGGGTCAGCAGGTGCCTGGAAGGACAGCACGTGCACACGTCCCTAAGGAGAGAGGTTGCATGGAGGGACAGGATGTGTCTGGAGGAACACATGGATTTTGGGGACAGCACGTGCTGGAGTGAGAGCACACAGCAGGAGGAGGGACAGCAGCCTCCAGACACGCAGTGCCACGCCACAATTCCAGTTGGCCCAGTGGCAATAAGGAAGATCCCAGCCCAGCCCAGGCATATGGAGAACAGGAATTTATTGCCAGATTAAATAAAAGATGAGGAGGTGACATCTGTTGGCGCTGGCTGCGTCACTCCGAGCGGAGCCCACTCCAGCTGCAGGACACAGGGACTTGGCCACCACCTCCTGTTCGTCCCTGCCACTCACCTCGGCCCTTCCTTTAGGGGTGGTTTTGCTTCCAGGTGACAACAGAGTGAGGTGCCACCATGGGCACCCAGGGCTTTGTTTGGGGAGGGAGAAGCAGGCCTGGTTCCCTCCAGCTTTGAGACTCCAGAGAAATTTGGCACCCAAGGAATGGGGTCCCTGTCCCCACGCTGATACCTGATCCCATAGGATTCTCAAAAGCAGGCATGAATGATAAAATTATTTAGGAAAGGGATGTTCCGAGCCCTGATCCCAGGGGTGCTCTGAGCCATGATCCCATGGAACAGTCTGAGCCCTGATCCCAGGGGTGCTCCGAGCCATGATCCCATGGAACAGTCTGAGCCCTGATCCCAGGGATGCTCCAAGCCATGATCCCCAGGATGCTTTGAGCCACCAGGGATGCTCTGAGCACCGATCCTGGAACAATCTGAGTCCCAGCCCCAGGATGAACCTGAACCTCTCTTCCACACTCCTTCTCCAGCTTCCCACTGGCGTCCCCAGGGTTTTCCTCCCTGCTCGGGACAGCTCTCCATGGGCAACCCTTGGCAACGCTTGATGCCACTCTCTTGCCTGGCACCTGCCTGCTCCAATTCTCCCTCGTTATCTCTTTTGTTAACGAAGCAATCACTCCCTAATTTAACCTGGATTAAACCAGGAGCTCTGACTTGCTCCCTTGCTAGTTCTACTCCAATTAATTTGTTCCTCGCTTTTATTTCCAAATTAATTCTTCAGGCTCTTTGGCAGGGAAACAACAGTGGTGCCCAGGGTCTCGGGAAAGGATCAGGATTAATTATCTCAGTGGGAACGAGCAGAGGGGAAGCGGAGCAGGGGCTTATCCCAGGATGGGGGCATGGATCTGGGGTAAGCAGTGTCCCCTGGACCACCTACAAGCATCCCACCAAAGGAGGGATAGGGGGATCCACAGCCTCCATCCTTTCCATCCTCCCTCTGGAATATGTCGCAGGGACAAAATCCTCACAGAACCCAATGTGGCACCTGCTGGGGGTCACTCTGGGGGCAGGTTGAAGGCGGGGGAGTGGGGGGCGAGCTCTGCAAGGGTTAATGCTGGGTACAGCACGGGGAGTTGGAGCTAAAAATACTGTGCCTTTCTCGGGATTTGCTCCAATGACTCATTCCTTTCCGTAATTTATTGCTTGTTACATAATCACTTTCATTTTCAGCCGGAGAAAAATGGAATTATTTTTTTTTCCCTTTTCTCCTGTTTTTTAAATGAAAAGGGCATTTACCACACGAGCACCAGCCATTTTCCCAGTTCTTCCTGGCATCCTTCCGGCAAAGGGCTGGGATGCTGCCACCGGCTCCAGCCTCCATCCAAAGATTCCTGAGGGCCTGGGGGGCACTGGGGAGCTGCAAAATAGGGGATGGGGAGGGGAGCTTCAAGGATCAGAGCACCTTGGGGGCAGCTGGCTGGGAGGTTCTGGGATAGGATGACAGGGCCAGGTCCAGAGTGTCCATTGCCTGGCTGGGGTGAGCACTCACCAGCACGCCGAGGGCCCAGCTGAGCTCCAGGTGTGTCCCAGAAAACCCTGACCTATGCCTTAGCAATCCCAGTGCTACATCCCAGAAATCCCAGAGCTGCATCCCTGCAAGCCCAGTATGGTGCTCCAGCAGTTTGAGTGCCGTGTCTCAGCAATCCAAGTGCCGTGTCTCAGCAATCCCAGGGCTGCATCCTATCAAGCCCAGTCCCGTGTCCCAGCAAACCAGCTGCACCCCAGAAATCCCAGTGCTATCTCCCACCGAGCCCAGTACAGTGTCCCAGCAAGCCCAGTGCTATATCCCAGCAAGTCCCGTGGGATGACCTGGCAAGCCCAATGCTGCCTCCCAACAATCCCAGGGAGCCCCATAAGGGGGCAATTCCAGGCCACTTCCCAACAAACCAAACGCTGTGTCACGCCAAGCCCCATTAAAACCCCGGGCTGTGTCCCAGCAAGCCCAGTACAGTGTCCCAGCAAACCCACGGCTGTGTCCCAGCAATCCCAGTGCCATTTTCCAGCAATCCTTGTGTCTAACGGCGCAGCCTTCCCCACCAAGCCAGGGAAGAGGACTCCAGGGGGGAATGGGGAGTCTCTGGGTCAGGCCCTGGCTGGGAGACAACCCCCCTCTCTGCAAGCCCCCCCACTGTCACCACCACGGGGAGGGCCAGGAAGCCTCGTGTTTGGAGCTGCAGCCTTGGAATTAGCTGCGCCAAATGTTTTATTTGTGTAGAAACGCAATTATGTTAATTAAAGCATATCTGTAATTACACCACTTAGTGGCCCATAAGTGCGCAAGTGACTCTGGTGACTTTGGAGGAGCTGGAAGCCTGGAAGGTGGCTCAGCCCTGGCACCAGAGAGCTCGGTGGCAGGGCAAGCAGCAGGGTCCCCATGAGGTGACAGCAGTGACCCCGGTGCCTGCTCACCCTGCGGGGGATGGCAGGCAGTGAGCAGGATCGGTGCCCGCAGCCCCATCCCGGCCATGCCACAATCCTGCTGCTCTGGGAGTGTATAGGCCTCCAGAACCCCAGGGATGAGGGAACAGGAGGAAAACGGGTCCCTGGGGTGGGCACCAGAGCCTGGGCAAAGTGGGGAGCCCTGGCTCCACAGGTGGCTGGGGCTTGGGAGTGTATCTGGGCGGGGGAAATAAATGGGAAGCAGAGGAAAATACGTAAATGCAGTGAGGGAAGCAGCAATGGCAGGACGTGCTGGTCTGGCATGGATAGGCACCTCTGGGGTCCCCACATGCCCAGACACCTCTCCTCCATCACAGACCAGCCAACCTCCAAGGCCCCCCCACCTGCCGCCAAAGCAGCTCCCATCTTCCCCAGCCTCCAGCAGTGAGAGAAAATTGCCTGTTTCCTGCAATCACCCGGTCTGGAGCCGAAGGATTTCACTGGAGCCGAAGGATTTCGCTCCGCACAACCACAGAACGGCTCCTGGCGTGGGGCACTCGTGGCCAAGCATCACCCTCTGGCATCTGCGGGCAGGACGGGCAGGGGCGGCTGCTGCGCTGCCGTGTTTAATTTGGAGCCATCAGCAGCCCTGGGCGATTCCAGGCCCGCATAATAATGGGCAGGTACTGCAGGATGCTGGACAGCGACGGCAGCTGGCAGGAGCACGGCAGGAAGGGGACTCACGGCACCACCAAAGCTTTGCCGGGTGGGATTTATTTGCTGAGCAAACACGTGGAGGCTGTTGATCCGGCTGCAGGAGGCTGAGCCCTGTTTGCTTGGCAAACACACTGCTCCAGGTGCTCCCGGCCCTGGAGCATCAGGTCCTGTGCAGGCAGCTGCCTCATAGCCAGGCTGGGAGACCAGTTCCCGGGGCTGCCAGGAGCCACAGAAATGCAGCTGGCCCCGGGGATGGGGCTGGAAAGCCTGGTAGCCCTGCAGGGCTGTAAAATCTCTGTCCCTGTTGCATGGCACCCCTGCAAATCCCTGTCCCCGCTGCATGACATCCCTGCAACTCCTCATCGAACGGCATCCCTGTAAATCCCGTTCCTCTTGCACAGCATCCCTGCAAATTCCTGGGGCTGCCAAGAGCCACAGGGATGCAGCTGACCCCGGCGACGGGGCTGAAAAGCCTGGCAACCCTGCAAGGCTGTAAATCCCTGTCCCCATTGCATGGCAGCCCTGCAAATCCCACTCCTCTTGCACAGCATCCCTGCAAAGCCCCGTTCTCATTTCTCAGCACCCCGAGATCCCAGGACCCAGCTCACTGGATGCAGGAGGGAGCCCGAGGGGCTGTCCCCAAGGTGGGTCACTAGGAGTGCCGGGTGACACAACCCTCACACACAGCAGCACCGGAGCAGGGGAGAGAGGAAAGCAGGAGTGCCACCACCACAGGGGACCTCCAAGCGAGGCACCCCAGGGGAGCCAAACCAGGCAGGAGGAGTGGCAAGGCAAGAGAGACAACACACGGTTACCCTGAATCCCTGGGGAATTGTCCTTGGATAAACGCAGTGCTGCAGACGCTGCCAACTCATCTTCCAATTAGTTTAGCTGATAACTAGAGGGGGAAAAAAAGGCCGCCGGTGGTGGTGGTTCAGCATGTGTTCATCATCTGCTCTTTGCTGGGTTTTCTCCCTATTTTTTTTTTTCTCCTTCTCTTACAAATAGCGGGAACGGAGCAGTGGGCAGGATCTTGCCTCTGCTCTCCATGCCCTAACCTTCCCTGGAATCACAGCCCCACCAGGGCAGGGATCCTCTCCCAGGCACCAACACCACACATTTCACACTGGATCGTCCATCTGTGAACATGGCACGAGCAGGAGCCAATCACTGGGCTGGGTTCCCCTCCCAAACGGTCCAAACATTCCCGTGAGCCGGAGCGAGCACAGGGAGCGGGGACCATCTGCAGAGGGACAGGAGAGGACACAGCTCAAAGCCACTCCTGCCTCGGAGGCTCGTCAGGGTGACAACAGCTTCGTCTGGCACTTCCAACCCCGTTTCCTGGAGCTGAGCTGAGTTTTTCATTTTCCAAAGCCTCAGCTTTTCCCGGAGAGGAGGGGGCAGCTGGGGATGGGGAGTGGCAGCAGGGACACAGCCCCGGGGCTGGTGTGTGGGTCCTGAGGGAGAGGATGGACACGGAGATGCCGCATGGAATCAAGGAAACACAGAATTGTTGAGGTTAGAGAAGCCCACCAAGACAATCAAGTCCAACCACTCCCCCCAAGGCCACCACTAACCCATGTCCCCATCCACATCCAGGTGCCACATCCACACGGCTTTTAAACCCCTCCAGGGATGAGTTCTCCACCTGAGCAGCCTGTGCTGGACCCTTTCAGGAAAAGAATTATCCCTAATATCCAACCTAAACCTTCCCTAGTGCATCCTTTTGGGATGGTCCCTGGCACAGCCAAGATCCCATCAGTGCTGGGACCAGTGTTGGAGTGGGTCAGGCTTTTACTCCTGGATGGCGCTTTCCAGTAATTAATGGCTTTTCTGTGGTTGAGCTGCTGGCTCCAGCTTCCCTGCCACGCTGTGCCTGGACACAGCACTGGCAGGAGGGCTGGCAGCCAGGTGCCACCTGGCAAGAGTCCTCAGCCTTGTCCCCTTCCCCGTGTTGGGGTCCCTGTGACACAGCCGGTGCGGGAGCCGGGATCCAACTGAACTGCACAGGTAAGGATGGAAACAGGATCTCCAGGGTGTCACCACAATCCCTCCTGGGAGCACTGTGGCTCTCTGCCATGCCTGCAGATTTGGGGGTCGCAGGAGGGAGGGCACTGGGGGACGGGACTGGGGGGACCAGCTCTCCATGCGCTCAGCTGGCACAGGGAGCTGACTCCTGGCGCGCTCCCAGCTCCGAGCACAGCGCTGCACACCGTGCCTGACTCTGCACTTCTCTCCAGCCCACGGACCTGCTGTCCCTGTCCCTGCCAGCGCAGCGGGGGGGTCTCCAGCAGCGCCAAGCCCCCACCTCCGCAGAGCCCCTCTGTCCTCACCAACACAGCCCACCCACACGCCCCAGGAGCCGGCGCCCACACTATTCCCGCAGGGCGAGACCCCCTTCCCAACCCCGCATTCCCACAGGAGCAGCACAGCGGGACAGCCTGTTTTGTCTCCTCGGAGAGGAGCTGGTCATGACTGGACACACCGAGGTGTCCCTGGCATTGCCCTGACACAGATCCCGGAGATCCCAAACCGTGTGGAGCTGTGGCCCCTTCACCAAGTCCACAGCACAGCACGGCAGGGCACGGCACAAATCCCAGCCCAGGCAGTCCCAGGGCTGTCCTGTCCCTCTGGTAGGTGCAGGATCAGAGATGGGTGCCCGACAGGAGCCTCTCCCAACCCCTTCCTGAGCCTCGCGGGGCACACTAAGCCCAGCTCCCACCACGAGCACTTCCTGCAGCATCCCCTGGAGCTTCCACCTGCATCCCAGGGCCGGCTGAGGGAATCCAGCACCCAAAAGGCACCTTAGTGCCTTCAGGCTGATTTTGGGGGATGCTTGGACCTCAGCAGCAAGGCTGGGGTTTCTCATGCCTCATGACTTCCTCGGGATGGGTTCCTGAGCGTATGGAGGCAGCAGCACCCAGGGTGGGACAGGCAATACCAGTCTCAGTGAAACCTGGGGGAGGAGTCCTGGAAGACCCAAAACTAAGCCTTGCCTAGCACTAACCCTGACCCAAGGCCCAGCCCCCATGGATCCCATCTCAGGAGCTCCTGGCTTTGGTAATCAAATCCTTGGCAATTGCCATCACCCTGCTCAAGCTGGGAGACTGAGGACTCTCCGGCACCAGCCCTGTTCCACATCCCCAGCACCACCTTCCTCAGCCCCAATTTCTTACTTCAAGCCTTCACGGCTTCCACCTGCTTTTTCCATGCAGGAAAGATGCTGCCATCCACGTGTCCGTGATCACACCAGTAAAAAACGTGGGGAAAGGTCCCATTTTTGTGGGGAGAAAGGAAAAACACAGCAGCACCCACGGGCTTGTGTCCTTCCAGCTGGGCTCCAGCCAAGTATCAGCAGGACATGGCTGTGGAGCCACCCTGGCTGCAGGAGCAGGGATACGAGGCAGCCCCAAAGCCTGAGGATAAACCCAAAAACCACCACAAAGCCGCACAGACATCCTGGAGCAGAGGGATGGAGCATCACCACCAAGCAGCAACATCCACACCAGGCTGATCGATGCCACCACTTGGCAGGGCTCCATGCCTCAGAGCCAGGCTGGGGACCATCAGACCAGCCAGGGCTCGTGTCCCAGGCTGCAGATCCCTCTATTCTCATGTTCTGGCAGCCCTGCCTGCTATTTACCCCCACGGGAAGAAGCATTAAGGGCTCTGCTGCGATGAGGTGAGATTTGGGGTGCCTGTCAACAAGGAGGGGGGGTTCAGCTGGAGCATCAGCATCCTCACCCTGTAGCAAGCAGACACTGAACCTCAGGGGACACAGATGGGTCCCTCTCCAGACTCCACAGCCAAGCAGGGCACGGCCACATTTGGCCAGGAGCAGCTTAAGGGAAGAGAGTGGTGGGGGGAGAAAACCTTCCACCAGTCTCTGCCTTTCAAATGCTCCTTATAAATAGCTCTTCAGTGTCTTCTGAGTCACTCAGCTGAAACGTGCAAGTTAATAACAGCCTGGGGAAGGGGCTGGGAAGTGACTGGGAGCCAGGGGAGGTTTCTGGCTAAGTCAGCACTTTGTGCCAGGTCTGCGCTGGCAGCCACTGGCTGCTTTTGTGCCCTCGTGTGCATCGGACCTCCAGCACATCTGGAGAGCAGGGAGATTTGGGGATGCTGAATCACAGCACTCAGGCTGAGCCCCAACACTCTCCCCAGCCCCAGCCAAACAATCAGGGTTTAGTATTTTCAGTGGGAAATGCACCCCACCTCCAAATCCCCCTCCTTGTTCTATTTGATTTATCATAGAAAACACAAACTGACAAAGATCCAGAAGGCTTGAACCCACTCAAGAGGCTCCCAAGTCACTCCTCCCCTCGGATTCCATACCCTGGTGCTGCGGGCAGGGCACAGGATTTGGGTCCAGGAGCAGGATTTGGGGACAGGAGCAGGATCTGGGGACAGGAGCAGGATTTGGGGCTGGGAGCAGGATTTTGGGACAGGAGCAGGACCAAGGGCTGCAGCTGCCAAATAACCAGCCTCGGGGACATTCCTGAGCTGACATTCAGCAAGTCCCACAGGCTGTCAGTGGTCCATCCCTCGAGGGTGGCACATGGGTGACACGGTTTGGTGAACACCTTGCTTCCCACCTTCCTACATGGCCACACTGGACAGGGAACAGCCTGCTCTAGTGGAAGGTGTCCCCATGGCAGGGGGGTTGGAACTGGATGGGCTTCAAGGTTCTTTCCAACACAAACCACCCGATCCAGGGTGACCCAAGCTCCAGGCTGCCTGCTGCCCTCACTCAGCAGCCTCTCCATTGCCTGATCCCGCTGCTGCCGTGTGGATGGAAAGACGGCAGCAGACAAAGCATCTCCCAGCACTCTCCATCCCCCTCGCTCACCCCTCCCCATCCCTCCAGACAGGCCCATCCATTAAGGAGGATAGGAGAAGCTGGACAAGCAGAAAGTCCAGGCAGCTCCGGGCCCTGCCGGCGTTTCTGGCTGCAGCCCAACGTGGCTCCCGCTGAGCCACGTGGGAGCTCAGAATGAGACAGAAGTGAAAGCAGGGGCCAGGGTCAGAGGGTAGCAGGAGGAAGGAAGGATTCCCAGAAAGGGCTGCAGCACCCACCGTGGCCCTGGAGACCCTGGACATGCAGGGATGTGCTGGAGGTGACGGCCAGGGCATGCTTGGTGAGATCACTAACAGAGCCTGAGTCCCAACACTTCCAAACCACTCGCCGTTCTGAGGGTGAGGATGCCCAGGGGGATGCACCAGGGTGATGGAGGGGAAGCTCCTGGCTTCCCTGGGGACCAGCCCACCCACCCAGGGACCCTCCCTGGGCACGGAGAGGTGCAGGATGCAGGAAGCTCGCAGGAGTTTCCCCTCCATTCTCTCTACCAGGCACCTCCAAGCTCCAGGGCTGGGTGTCCAGACAGGTGGATGAAGCTGAAGAGACTCAGATAGAGTGTTAGGAAGAGCCTGAGGCTTCGGAAAACCTGGAGAACGTCACCTGAGAACCCCAGCAATGGGAGGCCAGGTTGCCCTCACCCCCCTTTCCATGGGAAGCAGCGCCCGGGGAGGAGCAGAACATCCCCAGCCACTCTGATGGGGTGATGGAATTGGTATTTGACATGGCACTTTCCACATGTAGCCCATGGACCAGCAATAACCATGAAGCAGAGGGGCTGGGGGGCTCTCCAGGGAGCTCAACAGCCTGTCCCTCACCTTTGCAGACACTCCAAGGCCTCCAAAAGGTGGCTGAGCTCAGTTTGTGCCCCAGCCTTGCCCTCTGGTTTCTGCAGAGTTAATGCCACTGGAATTGTGGAATGGTTTGGAGTGGAAGGGACTTTTAAAGGACACCTAGTCCAACTGCCATGGATGCCACGGGGCAAACAGGAGGCGTGTGAGGATGCACGAGGTGGATGGACTAGATTTTCCCCCAGGATGTGTGCCCAGGACACACAGGCAGTGGCAGGTAGGGACATCAGGAGCATCATGAACTGTCACCTCTCGCCATCAGCCCCTCCATCCGCTCCCCTGGATACCCTCCTGGCTGGGATTCCACAGGAAGCAGCTCCTGGTTTGGCGCAGGTAAAATGGGGGTGGAGTGTTACACATCATCCTTGCGTGAGCCTCGATGGGAACACATCATCCAGGTCCTGCTACTGATCTCGGGACACGCTGACCGGGTTCTGGCATTGACCTGGAATAACCAGCACAGACTAACGCCCTCCTGCAAAGATGGACGAGAACCATCTTCATCCCCTCGCGGGACACGGGGTAGGTCCCTCTGCTGCTGCCCACGGACTCCCAGCCCTGTGTCAGGCAGGACGGAACCTTCCTCCCAGCTCTGGCTGCGTCCTTCCTCCATCACTTGCCCGGCCCCGACCCTGTCACCAGCCCAGCGCTGAGCACGGTGACACTTGGCCAGCTCACACGGTTGGGCGGCTGCTCCTGCCAGGGAGGGTTCGGCAAGGGGCGGGCAGCCCTGCCCATGCCCCGGAGGATGCCTTGACCTCTCCCAGCCTCCGCTGAGCCGGGTCCTTCCCGCAGGGATGCTCAAAGCAGCGTCTCCTCCTTCGTGTTTTCCATCCAGAGAGTTCGGCGGCTTCTCTCCCCCAGCCCCGGCTGCCTGTCAGATGCCGTGACAGCGGCAGCTCCGGGCACTGTGACATCCCACCCACCGCTAACCGGGTCAGCGGCCGCCCACCCGGGAACGCGCTTCCCCGCCGGGAGACGCGGGGAAAAAAAAAAAAAAAAAAGGAGGAAACGGGTTAAAACGTGACCTGGATAACGCAAACCGGCGACTTGACTGGCTGCACCTGCATCTCCCATGCAAGGAATGCACCGCGCACACGGGAGAGCCGGGCCACCGCTGGATCCCGGCCCCGCCGCAGCATCCCGGCCGGCGTGGAGCACCCCGGGGCTGGAGCGGAGGCAGGGAGCAGGCAGCATCCCCCGCAGCGCTGCCCTCAGCACCGCAGGGCCAAGGGCATCATCCCCTGACAGCTCTCGGCAAGGTTTTCCACCTCTACACACCCCTCGAGGTTTGCAGGGACAAATATCCGTGAAGGACATGTGGTTATATCCCGGGTTAAAAAAAAAAAAACCCAAAAAACAACGGGAAGCAGCTGGGCTCACCATTTCCACCTCTCCTGCCCCGGGGCAGCTTGAGGGGCACAGCCAACCTGGCTACACCAAGTTTTGACATCATCTGCCTTTCCTAAAAGCCCTTAAACGGCGGCAGAGGCATTCCAGCCGGAGGGAACATGGGGAACGCATGGCATTTCGAGACCTTTGTGTGTTTTGCTTAAAGAAAAGGACACGTGCACATGTTCAGGCAGCACCAGGGAAGGCTCTCTGCAGGGAACAAAGCACACACAGCGCCAGGGAGTGAGCCGGGAGAGCTGGGGGAAGGATGCTGCCTGCAGAGACAGACCCAGCACCCGTGGCAGCACAGAAGGATTGGCAGCTCCTGGGGCCTTGGGAAGGTGGGTCCAAGCCCCACACCACACGTAGGCAAGAGAGGTGGTGGAGGGTGTTTTCTATAGATGGGGGTAAAGTTCTCATCCAAAGGTCACCTCACGAAGGTGTGAAAACCCGTCGGGGAATGTGTGGGGCTGGGGCAGGATCGGGCGGCAACTTCCCCGCGCCCCGATACTCCTGCCCTCACCTAAAGTACCTGCTCCAGGAGAGCTGGCACTGCTCCTGGGCACATCCCGGTGCAGCAAGGTGCCCCAGTGCTCCCGGTGTGGGCTGCTGAGCCAGGCAGTTCGGCCAGTGCCNACCCTGCATGAAGCCACTGAAACCACAGTTCAGAGGCCTGACCTGCATTTCACCAAGTCACCCAGGGCCCCCCTGCAGCCCACCACCAGGCCAAGGAACCTTCCACCCCTGCAGGATTGATCATGGGGTGAGGGTGACGGGGAAACAGGGAGATTCTATTCACACCAGCCCTTTGGCACAGAAAGAGCAGCTATGACCTGCCCTGGGCTAACATAGGTGGCAAGTAGGGAAATGGGGGGTAGTGTGGGGGAAGGGGGTCGCAGACTCTTCTCATTCCCCTGCCACCCTCTCCCTGCCAGCTGTCAGGCTGAAGGAACTTTTTCCTGCCTC
>WEKX01010250.1:139922-175067 GCA_013390025.1 Pitta sordida
GGGCCCTGCCCTCCCCGCGCTCCCCGGAGCCTCTGGCGCTGCCGGGACTGCAAGCCCCGTCTGCTCGGCTACCTGGGGACGTCGGCAGCACGCAGCGACACTGGGCAGCGCCGGTCCCACAGGTCTCTGTCTCAGGGGCGCTGAGCAGCACTAAGGCAACACGCGACCCACAGGCAGGTTGCTTTCCCGAGGGCGCTGAGCGGCACTGAGCAATGTGTTTCCTCTTCTGTAAGAGGAAAGTGCCTCGAGTTGTGCCAGAGGAGGTGTAGATTGGATATTAGGGGCAATTTCTCCCCCAATATGGTTGTCAAGCACTGCAGTCCCCATCCCTGGGGGGATTTAAAAGCCATGGAGATGTGGTATCTGGGAACAAGGGCGGGCTTGGCAGTGCAGGGGGAATGGTTGAACTCGGTGGTCTCCGAGGGCTTTTCCAAATCACGATTCTGTGATTCTGTAATATTGGACAGCACTGGCCCACGGGCGGGTCCCAACAACGTGGGTGAGCCCCCAGGTTGGACCCGCGGATCTCCAGCCCTGGGTTCTCTGTGGGCTGGGAGCTGGCGGCATGAGCTCTCAGCAGGGTGGGACAATGGCAGGGAGAGTCTGGAGAAGGGTAAAAGTTGCTGCAGTGACAGTCCTGCCTGTGCTCTCCAGCCAAAGACCAGGTGCACTGGAGCTACGCTCCCAGGAGGGACTCTGGGGAAGGACATCCATCCTACACTTAATCCGTGTCAGAGCAGGCTTTGCTTTCTATGAAACCCCACACCTCCTGGCACAAGGGGAAGGAGCAGCAACAGCAACCTGAACTTTTAAAGATATTTAGGCATTTAAGCTTCTTCCAACTCAAGCACTAGAGGCTCTTTTGGAGCTCCTTTAGGCACTGGAAGGGGCTCTAATGTTTCCCTGGAGCTTTCTTTTCTCCAGGTTGGAGACAGGACAATGGATCTTTGGTTTGAGCCAGCACAGTCACACTGTCATTAAACCCTGCCTAGGTGAACCCAGGAGCACCTCTGGGGTCTGTGGGCTCCCCAGCACCCCTCTGCAGATACCTGCATCCTCCACCGGCTCTCCCTGTGCTGTGTGCTGTGCTGGCTGCTCTTCACTAGCCTTGCGGACCTCCATCCCCCCAGGGTCACTTCCCTGTGGGGGAAGGGGAGGAACGTGCTTTAAAATCACTGTGGGTGGCCTGCTGCTCCCCTGCTTCTCTGTGAACCCACAAATTGGGACGTTCAGAGCAGCAGCATATATTGAGAGATTAGCACTCAAATCACACCAGTTCCTGTCAAATTCACCAGGATTAATATCCCCATGATCTACAGTAACAGGCAGTGGATTGTATCAATTACATGAGATCCCCTGCCTGTGTTATCTGCAAGGGGAAACTGAGGCCCCAGACCTGCAATGACTCGCCAAAATTTTTCTCCACAAGCTGACAGTAGAGCCAGGACTAATCTGAGATAATTTTAAGGTTTATGACTTTGATCTAATCCCTATTTCCACCCTGAGTCTCAGGTTTAATTATGTTTTCATCCTCTGGCTGAGTTTATGTTCTGCACTCCTTTTGAGGGGGAACACGCTGTGGGACAACATGGGATGCCCTGAGTGCTGGGAGCCATCCCAGTGCTCACCCATCTCCTCCCACCAAAGTGACTGGTGGCCAGACTGGTCCTTCTACCCTGCAGTGGGTGTCAGGGGTAGGGTGGGACACCCACCACCCAGTGAGCTGCCAACCCCCATCATCTCAGCATGGAGATGCCTGTGAGGAGTCCCCCCTTCCCAGAAGAGATGGTTCTCATGGTTGTTTATCCCAGCCTCTCTTATTCCCAAGAGGAATTTTTGTCTTGCCAATGATGCCCAGGCAGAAGCAGCTGAGAAGATCAGAGCAGACCTGGGGGTGCAAGGAACACCAGAAAGAAATATTCATCCCCAGATGCCAGGCAAGGACATTCATGTCTGCACATTATCATGGGATCATGGAATTGTTTGTGTTGGAAAAGCCCTCTGAAGCCACTGAGTCCAACCATTCCCCTATGTACCCAAGTGCCACATCCACACGTATTCCCACCATCCAACCTGCTCCCAACTCCCGAGGACTCCTTCTGTGTGCCCGTCACAATTCCTAGCTCTGTCCCCTCTTTTTCCCCTCGCCAAATGTTACTCCTGGTATTTAAGAGACATGTTTTTCTCAGCTCCACATCACTCCTGTACTTATTTTCTTGTCAAAAGAAAACTCAGCCCCGTATCCAAGCAGCTTCCAAGAGTCCTTCTGCAAATGTCAGCGCGGGAGACACGGTTCCTCCTTCAGCTTGCGCAGTCCCAGGGGTGTCACAGATGCCCGAGAACTGCAAAAACCCTGATGGAATGCTTCCACTGCTCCTGGAATGGTTGGGGATGTTTCACTAAAAAGTGCTCAGTTTGGGCTTGATTTTGTTGGTTTGGGTTTAGGGATTTCATCCCCATATGAATCCATGCTCGTCCTTGCCTGGAAACACTCAGGATGGCATCATGAGGTGGGAACCGCTGGGTGGACGTCCCTGGGTATCCCTGGACAAAGGTGGGGAGCAGGAGGGCAGGTGCTGGCTGCAGTGGCCTGTCCCCTCCCTGCCACATCCCCTGTCCACTGCTGTAGGACATGGACTTCCCTGGCCCAACCTACAGCTCAAGGGCGAGTCAACCCATGGATTCATCGACCCCTCTCTCCGGAGTGAGGCCCCAGGGAGATCCACCGAGAAACTCCCTCCTGGCGCACACGACAGGGACACCTTATGCTGACCCCCTGGCAGGAGGGAGAGGGTCCTGGGAGAGGCTGGCACAGTGCCTCCTACAAATCTCTCCTATTTCCCTTTGCTGGAGCTGCGCCGGGCGCTGACACGGGCTGCATGTCTTTATTTACTTCCAGGAAGGCGAAGTGCTGTCAGCGTTCCGGGGGCAGCGTTCCAGCTCTGTGCCCTCGTACCGGCGTTTGTGGAGGGAATGTGAAACAAGCCCTGCTTTTGCCTTGTGCTGAGCCTCCTCAGGCTCACAGGATTGAATTCTGTGAGCTCTGAATAGCAGGGCTTTGTCCTCGAGAGCACATTGTGCAGGATACCAATCCCAGCGCTAATGGAGATGTATTTGCTGATACAAAGCAATTTGCTCGGCGGATACTTTCCTTACAAATGGGCTCTACATCACGCTCAGGGCTGCGAGCTCCCTTGCTGTGCATGCAAGGAGACACTTTCCTTCCTCTGGAGACATCCAGACCAGCTTTCCTGGGATCCTCCCAGCCACGCTCCGCTTTCCTACTTCGAATCATGGAAGCAACAGAATCATTAAGGCTGGAAAAGCCCTCGAAGACCACTAATTCTGCCAAGCCCACCACTAAGCCACGTCCCCAAGTGCCACATCTATGTGTCGTCAATCCTTCCTGGTCCTGCCACGCCCTTAGAAATACCCACGAGAGAGTTCCATTTCAGCAATTTCGGGGGCTTTTTGTTTCCCCCTCGGATTCTTCCACCATTTTCCCTCTCAGTCCTGAGGACTCTTTCAGGGAGGGAAGAAAACGGCGAAACGGAGAGAAGCTTTTCCATTTTCATTGACATTTATCCTGGGAACAGATAAAGAACAGAAAAAAAAACACACAGAGGAACCCAAAGCCTTGTTTTTATTACAAGGTCGGTACAAGCTGTTCTCAAAGAAGAAAAAAAAAATAAAAGAAATTCAGAGTGATCTGGAAGATTATTATTCCCCATGTCCACAGGTCCAACAGCTCGACCATGGTGTGGGCAGAGCAGAGAGAAACCCCCCCCATATGTAATTTGGGGTGGGGATGGGGGTTCCAGGGAGCTATTTGGGGTTTGTTGGGGTGCAACAAGGTGCTGCTGGCTGGAAAGGTGCCGAGATGGAGCTTCTGAGCACCTGTGAGAGACTGAAATGGTTAATTGATACTTTAGCTTTGACATATGGTCTCATTTGCGCCCTAATTCGAGGAGAGGCATCTCTCTCTAGTAATTTCAATAATTGGATCATAACAACACGCCAGGAAGGGACTTGGGGGGCAAGGGCTTTCCCAGGATCTGGAAATGGGGTTTGGAGAGGGAAAGGGAAAGAAGAGGAAAGAGAAGGTAAAACGGGAGGAGAAAGGGGAAGGGGAAAGAAGGGGAAGGGATGGGAAGTGCAAGGATGGGGAAGTGGAAGGATGAGGGATCCAAGTCAGCCACCACACCGCTGCAAGCTGGTCCCAACATCCCCTCCAGCCCCCCACCTGCCACCCCCTCACCCCGCGGGCCATTGGGATTGACAAGGCAGCAGGAGGGCGGCTGGTGCCAGCTCCTGCAGCCCCACATCCAGCACTTTGTCACCGGAGCTGCCCTTCGGCCCTCCCCTGCCTGGTCACATCGGTCAGCCGGGCACGGGAGGGGACAGGGACCCGCCGACCCCGTCGCACCCAGGGCGTCACACGGGTGACCTTGCCGAGCCAGGGGGACGAGGCTCTCATGGCCAGTGCGGGGCCCTGAGGGCACCTTCTGCCCTCACTTTCCAACCTCCATTTTCATTGCCCCTCGAAGGCTTCCTGCCTCCCGTAGTCCAATACATCCCCCAAGACCGAAGTCCCTGTGGTGCCGTTCCCCAGATGGCAGCATCTGTCCCTGGGCTGTGTCGGGGAGGGGAGGGGACGACAACCAGCACACAGAAAGTGGGAAACAGGAATTTAAGCAAGGCTGCAGGATCAGCCCCTGGCACTGGGAACTGTCAGGGGTCTTAAGGGTGCTCCCAGGATGATCCCAGGGTTCTGCTCATCTTCATAATCCTCTTCCACACCACGGACCCCAGACCGGTCCCCCTCCACTGGTTCTCCAACCTAAAGATGTTCAAGGTTTTGGAGATCCTTTTTGCCACTCCCCGAGCCCCTCCCAGCTCTCACATCAGTGCCTGTGGAAGAGGACACAGGGGCAGCCAGGCACCCAGTCCTGGGGTGCATTGGGGTGGAGACCGAGCCTGGAAGCCCTGAATCCCCCTCTGCCCTTCCTGGAGGTGGAGGCCAGCCCTGCTTTGAAGGCGACAGGAGAAGTGGAGGGGCTTTTCCTCTGCACCCAACACCTCCATGACCCCAAGGGTGGGTGGAAGAAGAGGTGGGGGACAGGGGACAGGGCAGGGACTGAGCAGCCTCAGTGACACAGGAAGAGCAGGATGGAGCTCCGTGCTCCTGGGAAGAGGTGTCTCCCAGTGTCCTGCACCCCAGCAGTGCTGGGGCAGGTGAGAAGAGGTGTCCCTGCACCTTCATTAGAGGGTCAGGGTCAACCAGTGTCCCCTCACCATGGCCCATGGTGCACCCAGAAGGGGGCATGGGGGTTCCATGGGATGGTCTTCGGGGGTCAAGGAAGGGGTAATTCAGGGTCTGAGGCATCCGTAGCTGGGGTCATCCCTTTGCTTCAGTGGGCTCTGGGAATGGTGTCCCGAGTCCTGAAGCGAGCCCAAGTGAGCGCTGAGCTGAGGAACTCTCTGGCTCCCGTCACATCTCCAAAGCCACCAGCAGCATTGCCAAGGGATGGAACAAAACTCCAAAAGCCTCTTCCTGAGGATCTCCCAACCATCTGCCTCAAACCGTGGCTGATGAGCAGTGAGGAGAGGGCTCAGCCCCTGCAGGGCGCTGGTAGCACGTCCCCTGGGTGGCAGCCCTGCTCCCCACCGTGCTCCAGGGCCTCTTGGGGTGGGGAGAAGCAGGGATGCGATTTCCAGTGATGATGGGGGCACTCAGTGCTCCCCTGGGCTGCAGAAGTGACTTGGAGCATCTCCTCCTCCCCTCCCATCTGGGGGCTCGGCTCGGCTCTCCGACCCACGAACAAGCTCCCAGACATTTCTTCCTAACAGGATAAGGTAGTGAATCAATCCCCTGTGGAAACAGCGTTCAGTGACCGCCGGGCTCGCAGCAGAGACGTGGATGCGGCACGTGTATGCTGCGGGCTGAGCACCCGTCCCCAGCCCCACCCAGCACCACCAGACCTGTGGTCACACAGCCCCAGCAAACCATGGGGGAAGGTGGGGGGGCACAAAACAGTGGAACTCTCCAGCCCCTCGGGCATCCCCCCAGGTGGGCAGCAGCCCTCGGGCCCTGGCCCCCGACCCCCGCAGCAGCCCGTGCGGCACAAAGGTCCGTCCCCAGGGGAGGACCGCGGGGACATGCGGTGTGGCACACGGGGCTGGCACTCTGCCGCCCCGGCTGCTGGCTGCCAGGTAGCCATGGAAACCTCCCGGCAGGATGCTGCGCCGATAAATAGCCAATTTGAAGTGATTCTTCTCAAAGAGCTTTTTTTTTTTTTTTCCCCTGTATTTTTCATGTATAAAGTCCCAGCGTTTTCTTAGGTTTACTTTTTTACTTTTTATTATTTCCCCTCTGTTTCATTGTTTTTCTTTATTTCATTGGCTTACCGGTTTTATTATTTTTTTCTTTAGGGTTTGTTTTTTTTCCCTTTGAGCCTGAGCTCTGTGAACATTCAAGACTGGGACTTGCCATCTTCCTTGTCTTCGATGAGCCCAAACTCATGGCTGTTCCAACGTGAGAACATGTTGGATACACAACATTCCCAGGCTGTGTGTCTAGGTGGGAATAAACACAGGTGTGTGCACCTGAGTGTGTTTGGATGCATGGCCATGCATGGAATTCCGCATCTGGGCACGCCGTGCCAGTGCAAGCATCGGCACACATCTGTCAGGGGAGTCACAGCCCAGCACGGGCTCCTCGGGGAGGGGAAATGGAAATTTTGGAGTCCTGGTGACCAGCAGAATAAATGGGTGTGGGCTGGTCTGCAGCTTCCACCCGGGGCAGGATGCACCAGGGGTGCTCCGGAGATGCTTCAGGTCCCTTCTGTGTCCCTTCTACAGCTCAGGGGGACACCAAGTCCCCCCGCCATCCCTGGAAACCTCGTTCCCGTTTCTCCCCACGCCAAGAAGACTTGGAGAGCAGAGGGGAGTGGGGCTGTCACCCCGGGACACTCAGCAGCCACGGGATGCCGAGTCAGCAGTTCTGTCTATCCCTCCCTGGAGATCCTATCCCGCTTGCTCAGCTCTGTGCCCAGCCCCAGACAGGCAGGCAGCAGGGNGCTGGTCCCCCATGTCAGTCTGGGGAGCAGCAGGTTTCCCCCCAAATCCTTCCCCAGCCTGAGCCCGTTTTCTGACTGGATAAACTGATAGCAGAGGGAGGGGGTGAACCCCTTTCAAGCATCTCGAGTGGGGTGGAAGTCACACATATAGACGGGGAAAGGGCAGGAGGAAAGGAAAAGCAAAAAAATAATGGGAGAAAGGCTGGAAAAAGCCAGTGACAGCTTAATGGGGCTGCTGATAGAATAATGACTGGTTTGAAGTCTGCTGGAGTGTGGCTGCTCTCTATTAAACCCGGGAGCTGACGAGTTCATTACTGGGGAGGAGGGGGGCGGGGGTGGGCAGGGGTAGAACCCACCCGGCAGGACACAGAGCAGGGGGCTGAGCTGCCATGGGTGCAGATACACGGGAGGACCCACAGGGACAACCCACGCTGCTGCCATGGGGCGACTGTGGCATCGCACCGAGCCCTCTGGGCATTACCCAGCTCCTGCTCAAGGTACCCGCGATGAGGAGGGTGAATGTGGGGTGACCTCTCCATAAGAGGCAACACCCAGGGAAGGCAACATCCCCAGGAATGGCAGCATCCCCAGGAATGGCAGCATGACCCAAGCCTGGCATTCACCTAATCCATGTGTCTGGCACTCGAGGTCACTGCTGCTCCCATCACCACTAAACCAGGGGCATGGACAGGGATAGTGGCAACTCTGCCACATGCCAAGGGCTCCAGCGCTCCAGGAATGGGCAGCATGTCCTTTCCAGGTCCCAGTCGGACCCCAGGCAGTGTTCGTGGAGGGGCCAGGAGACACCCTCATGTGCCCAGCCCCCACCCGTGCCGGCGTTTATTAAGTTGTTTGTAAATGTCTCTGCAATTAATCACTTGCCGGTGTGGGGTGTCACATGGCGCTCGCCTCCTCAGTGCTATGTATAGCGAGAGCTGGAGAGGGGCCCCATCCATCNAATAGCCAATTTGAAGTGATTCTTCTCAAAGAGCTTTTTTTTTTTTTTCCCCTGTATTTTTTATGTATAAAGTCCCAGCGTTTTCTTAGGTTTACTTTTTTACTTTTTATTATTTCCCCTCTGTTTCATTGTTTTTCTTTATTTCATTGGCTTACCGGTTTTATTATTTTTTTCTTTAGGGTTTGTTTTTTTTCCCTTTGAGCCTGAGCTCTGTGAACATTCAAGACTGGGACTTGCCATCTTCCTTGTCTTCGATGAGCCCAAACTCATGGCTGTTCCAACGTGAGAACATGTTGGATACACAACATTCCCAGGCTGTGTGTCTAGGTGGGAATAAACACAGGTGTGTGCACCTGAGTGTGTTTGGATGCATGGCCATGCATGGAATTCCGCATCTGGGCACGCCGTGCCAGTGCAAGCATCGGCACACATCTGTCAGGGGAGTCACAGCCCAGCACGGGCTCCTCGGGGAGGGGAAATGGAAATTTTGGAGTCCTGGTGACCAGCAGAATAAATGGGTGTGGGCTGGTCTGCAGCTTCCACCCGGGGCAGGATGCACCAGGGGTGCTCCGGAGATGCTTCAGGTCCCTTCTGTGTCCCTTCTACAGCTCAGGGGGACACCAAGTCCCCCCGCCATCCCTGGAAACCTCGTTCCCGTTTCTCCCCACGCCAAGAAGACTTGGAGAGCAGAGGGGAGTGGGGCTGTCACCCCGGGACACTCAGCAGCCACGGGATGCCGAGTCAGCAGTTCTGTCTATCCCTCCCTGGAGATCCTATCCCGCTTGCTCAGCTCTGTGCCCAGCCCCAGACAGGCAGGCAGCAGGGATATCTCCGGGCTGACAACCCATCCGTGCTCCAGAGTTAACGGGGAGATTGAAAGCTCTGGTATTTCTGAATAAATGCAAATTAATGTCTGCTTAATGGAGAAAGACAAACCCAGCTCCAGCACCACGACAGAGGTGGAAAAGCAGCTGTCAGCCAGAACAGCCTTCTTCGGGTGCCAGATCCCAATGCCCCGGGATTCAATGACACCTTTGGCCTCTGCTGGGAAGTTGCTGTGCCCACTGGTCCCTGTGCCCACTGGGGAGGTCCCCCTGGCTGGGCCAGCGCTGCCAGCACGCCATGGGAGTTGTGAGAGGCAGATCCCGCATCCCACGGGACCCTCCTGAGCACAGTCAGCCTATGCAGCCTTCCCTCCCCACCCAGCATTTATTTAGTTATTTAAGTTTCCTTTATTTTTCTTATTAAGCTGGAGTGGCGAGTGGGAGGCTGGCAGGGAGGGAGTAGGGAGCAGAGGAGGGGGAGCACTGGGAGGGATGAAAGACTTCAAGCAGCTCAGCCTTTCCTCTTGCCCCATCACTCTCTGTTCTCAGCACCTTCCTGCTCTTCTCTCCCTCCCTCACCATCCAGAACCCCTTCCCACTGCCCTGGCCAGGCTGGAAGTGGATGGCTGGTCCCCCATGTCAGTCTGGGGAGCAGCAGGTTTCCCCCCAAATCCTTCCCCAGCCTGAGCCCGTTTTCTGACTGGATAAACTGATAGCAGAGGGAGGGGGTGAACCCCTTTCAAGCATCTCGAGTGGGGTGGAAGTCACACATATAGACGGGGAAAGGGCAGGAGGAAAGGAAAAGCAAAAAAATAATGGGAGAAAGGCTGGAAAAAGCCAGTGACAGCTTAATGGGGCTGCTGATAGAATAATGACTGGTTTGAAGTCTGCTGGAGTGTGGCTGCTCTCTATTAAACCCGGGAGCTGACGAGTTCATTACTGGGGAGGAGGGGGGCGGGGGTGGGCAGGGGTAGAACCCACCCGGCAGGACACAGAGCAGGGGGCTGAGCTGCCATGGGTGCAGATACACGGGAGGACCCACAGGGACAACCCACGCTGCTGCCATGGGGCGACTGTGGCATCGCACCGAGCCCTCTGGGCATTACCCAGCTCCTGCTCAAGGTACCCGCGATGAGGAGGGTGAATGTGGGGTGACCTCTCCATAAGAGGCAACACCCAGGGAAGGCAACATCCCCAGGAATGGCAGCATCCCCAGGAATGGCAGCATGACCCAAGCCTGGCATTCACCTAATCCATGTGTCTGGCACTCGAGGTCACTGCTGCTCCCATCACCACTAAACCAGGGGCATGGACAGGGATAGTGGCAACTCTGCCACATGCCAAGGGCTCCAGCGCTCCAGGAATGGGCAGCATGTCCTTTCCAGGTCCCAGTCGGACCCCAGGCAGTGTTCGTGGAGGGGCCAGGAGACACCCTCATGTGCCCAGCCCCCACCCGTGCCGGCGTTTATTAAGTTGTTTGTAAATGTCTCTGCAATTAATCACTTGCCGGTGTGGGGTGTCACATGGCGCTCGCCTCCTCAGTGCTATGTATAGCGAGAGCTGGAGAGGGGCCCCATCCATCCCGCTCCGGAGTGACAGGCTCCTGGCTGGATCCATCCCTGCACAAGGGCAGCACTGCACCAGCTCAGTACAGCAGCGGTGCTGGTGCTGCAGGGCGTCCTGGACTGGTCCTTCGCTGGGCTGGGGGTCCCCAGAGTCTCTGTTGCATCCTGGCTCTCAACAGCCCTTCAGCAGCTCCCTGCCCAACCCTTCCCCCCAAAAAAAACAGAAGTGAGGGCAATGCCAAATTTCGTGCTCATGGGATGCAGGAGTGTCCCCAGAGTCACTGCTGCGTCCTGCCTCCCTTCAGGAGGACTACCAGCAGATCCCTGTCCATCCCTTCCGCAGAGAAGTGGGATGGAGATCAAGGGAAGCCCTGAACCTCCTGCTCCTGCGTTCCAGAGAGTTCCCAGCACCACTGCTGCATTCCAGAGGCTTCTGCCTGCTCCCAGCTCCCCTCAGGTGGGTCATCAGGACATCTCTCTCCATCCCTTCCCTAAAGAACCAGGTCAGGGACAAAGGGAACGTCAAACCTCATGCTCATGGGATCCAGAGGGGTTTCCAGAACCCTCCTGCTGCTGCAGCCCGGTTCCGTTGGGGAGTGCACTGGGGGACACCCAGTCCTGGATGCAAGTTTGGCTGGTTGGGAGCCAGGGAGAGCTTGTTCAGCTCCTGAAACAGGGCAGGGCGAGGGGTTTGGCTGTCCTGGTGGTGAAAGAGTGGGAAGGATAGAGGGACAATCACATGGCCAGAGGGACAGATGGGGGTGGGGGGGAGAGCGGGGGGGGAGGGGGGGGGGGGGGGGGGGGGGGGGGGGAGTGTGTTGATTGAGGGATGGGAGATGGGATAGGGGGGGTGAGGGATGAGTGGATGGATGGATGGATGGGCATCTAAACAAAGCTGAGCACTAAGGGACCACCTGGCACAGCAGAAAGGAAGAAAGGTCACAGAACCGGGGTGGTGGAGGCTCTTCCCCTCTTCCCCACACCCAGGTCCTCACCCTGGCACTTCAATTCAGGACCTGAGCCACACCCTGGTGTAGCTGAGGCTTGAGGGGCGCTGGTTTTGGGGGGCGGTGGGGACACAGGTGCCTCTCCTCTGTCTCCCTCCCAGCACTGCGGGTGACTCCACCAGCACCAACGCCAACACTCCCAGCAATCCCACACCCCGGCAGCGCCTCCAGGTGATTGACAGCCCTCTTTCCTCCCACACATGACTCACCGACAGCCCCCGGGGGGGCTCAGCACTAGGAGGGGGGGATGGGACACCCCCACCCAGGGCTGCCGCAGGGAGAGATGCTCCCAGCCCTGCGGTTACACCCAGCCCCCCTGCATCCTTCTATCCATCCCCACATCCCTGGGGACCGGCGCCCCTGGATCCCCACGTACCTACATCCCTGGGGACCAGCATCCCCACATCCCTGCACCCCTATGTCCCTGCATCTCTTGGGTCCAGGACTCTGGCATCCCGACAGCCCCACATCCCTGGGGAGCAGCATCCCGGCATCCTCACATCCACGGGGATGAGTATCCCCATATCCCTGGGAACCAAGGAGAGGCCCGGCTACCTTCTGCCACCCAGGCTGAGCTCCAGGGATGTTCCCAGCCAGGACGGCTGTGAGGTGGATCTTGAAGGGTTTCCATGGCAAGTTCCAAGGTTACAGGCACTGGCAGGCAGCAGCAGTGCACAGCCTCAGCCACGGGGTGTGGGGAGGAATTCCCAGGGTTGCCAGGATCCGAGGAGGCAGCTCCACACCTCTGGCTTTGAAATGCCCTTTGTTGTGCCTCACAGTGCAGGGTCCCGTGCCCTGAAACACACCTGCACAAGTGTTTCCTGGTGGCTCCCGCCCAACCCTGGTGACCCACGGTGACAGTCCAGCCTGGATCCCCACCCCGGTGCTGGCACAGCGTCCTGGTTGCACCAGCAAGGCTCAGCAATCCCAGCAGAGGGTCATCAGACCAGGGTGCCATCGTTTTGTCCCCAAAAGGGCAGCTCGCTGCCTTTCCCACAGCATCACCCATCCTCTGGCAAGCACACAGTGGATGCATGCGGGGCCATCTCTCTGTACCAACCCCTGGTGCCCCCTGCCCTGTGTGGCTGCCAGAGGCATGGACACCCTCCCACCCCATTGACAGACCAGGACACCCTCACTCTGTTTCTCAAGACCTTTAATATTGTCAAGAGGCAGCAGTGGGAAGCAGGGGCTGCTCCTGCCACCTGCACCCTGGTGGATGAGAGACAGAGGCCAGGTGCACCCCTTCCCCAGTTAAAAGGACAAACCAAGGCTCTTGTCACCCTGCCCTGCCCGGCATGGAGGGGATCCTTCCCCAGGAGTGATGGGGGAGCATGATGATGCCAGTGCCTAGGGCCAGGGATGCATCCCATGGGCAGGGCTGGTCCCACATCCCACGGGAAGTGTAGCTCCCTCCTGCCTTGTCATTTTAGAAGAGAAAGACTTAAAAACAGGGAATGGAGGAGGAAAAGTGAAAGTCCCTGACCACAGCCCCCAGCCAGGCTCTGCCTCTCCACCCGGAGCTGGGAGAAGCAGCAGTGGCCAAAGGCAGCCGGGGCACAGGGTGCAGGGTCTGGGGGCTGGCACCCCGTGGGCTGCCTGGCCATGACTCCCGAGCCCAGCTCTGCTCGGGGGTGGGTGGCCTTGCTGCCATCTCCACTCCTGGCTGCCCGTGGGTCACCGCGGTGGAAGGCGAGAGGGCCTGTTGGAGGCTCCGGAGGCAGCAGGACCCCCAGCAGGTGCCGGGGTGTGGGGCTGGCACGGGACCTCGAGGGCTGCCCCACTTGGGGATGAACCTGTGGCACGAGTGGAGAGCAAAGGGTCAGTGAAGCAGAGGGGGCAGCTGCTTCCATCCCCCCCTCCCGCCTTGTGGGGAGATGTGCCACGTCCGCAAGTCAAAGAGGACAGACAGAGCCATCAGCTCCCACTGCCACCAGGTCTGGGCAGGGCATGCAGGCAGTGGGGACACTCACTGGCATGTCAGTTGTCCAGCTCAGACGTTCCGCAGGAGCTGGGAACAGAAGGCAGACAGGTCACCCTTCATCTTCCTCCTCTGTGTCTGGGCATCACTGGCAGCGTGGTGCCCCAGGGGTGGACACAGGGAAAACCCCCAGCAAGAGAAATCATGGTACCCCCAGGGTTGCCGTGGTGCCAGCACCCCTTCCCACGCTGTGCCCCTGGCAGGGGACACTCACCCACTGTCCCAGGGAGCCCCGGTGTGCTGGTCCCCTGTCCTGGACCACACCAGCACATGCACACACCACAAAGCACAGCCCACAGCAAAGCCCCGGGGGGGGCTTCACCGCTGCCCCCCGTTATAAACCTGAGCCTGGATGGGGGATCCCAGGGCAGCAAGGATGCTGCTCTCCGCCTTTGGGACACCCTTAGGTGATGGCCCAACCGATGCCAGCAGTGGGATCACCCCTGGCGTGACCGTGTCCCCAGGTTTATAACAGCAACGAGGACCCGAGGGATGGGCTCGGGGGCGGTGGGATCATCTCTGTCCTACCGCCAGCCCCGTGGCTGGGCAAGATTCCAGCATCAGCACCCGCGTGGTGGGGGGTACACCCAGTGTGTGACAGCCCCTGGGCAGGAAAGCTGGTGCAGACAGACAGACAGAGAGCAGGACTGGGAGCTGATTGGTCACCAGGACAGAAAACCCGCCCATGTTAGAGATAAAAATCAGGAGCATGGCAGCATCCCCTCTTCTTGCATCACATGGTTTGGGACAACCCTGCACCCAGGAGACCCCCCCCAAAAGGACAAACCAACCCTCCCAGATCCTTCTGGGCTGACTGGAGGTGATGGGGTACATAAGGAATGGGAGCAGGAATGGGAGCACGGATATCCCCGCCTCGGTTTGGGGACAAGGACCCCAGTGGCGTGTGATGCAGGGGGGATGCGGCCCCGCGCGGAGGAGCCCCCGGTGCCCCCGGATCACTCACGGTTAGGGGGTCAGTAGCGAAAGCAGCCACACTGTTCCTCATCTCGCTCTCATTGCCCCGCAGCGGGATGAGGGAGATGTTACCCAACCTGGCATCCTGCTGCGGCCGTGCCACCCGCATCTTGGGGCGCTCCGAGGGCCACAGGGCCCCCCCGTTCTGCAGACAGAGGGGACAGGGATGGAGACCGGACACTCAGCCACCCCAGGAACTCTCTTTCACCCTAGGATGCTGGTGTTCAGGGATGCTTGGATACCCCAAAGGGTTTCCTTGTCAGCCAAGCATCCCTTCAGGGCTGTCCTCTCCCACGGGGGTGAACATCTGGCCTGCTCCCTACCTGCACCTGAAGGAAGGTGGCAAACCACTCCCGCAGATCGGCCTGGGTGTCACAGCACAGGTACCTGTGGGGAGAGAGTGTCAGCAGCCAGAGGTGGTGGAAGCAGGGGGTGTCCCCTCTGACCGTTCCAGGGACCTGGGTGCTCCAGGGACTTCAGCTGCTGCTCTGCATGAGACCCCAGGGCAACGAAGGGAACAGCCATGGGCCCCAGGGGGGAACCTGAGTGGGGCTGAGGGTGCTCAGCCAGGCTGTGCCCACACATATTTTGTCCCTGCCGATGACAGGGGGGTGGGACTAGATGGTCTTCAAGGTCCCTTCCCATCCAAACCATTTCATGACTCTGATTCCCCACCTCCCCCCGGCACAGCAAAGGCTCTGGAGAGCTGCCGTGTGTTTGTCTGTCCCAGGGATGAGTTTAGTGTTGCCCTCCCTCACCATTGCTGCTTCTCGTGCTTCTCATTTTCATAGAAGACTGTAAAGCCCCAGCTGGAAGAACAGAGAGAAAACATGAACCCCAGCATCCCACATTGCCATCCTCTGCTGATGAAGTACCCCAGCAAACCCCCCTCATCCCTGCCACCCCCATCTCTGCAACCCTCTTGTCCTTGTGACCCTCCCAGCCCTGCCACTCCTCATCCCTGCAAACTGCCCCTGTCCCTGCAACCACCCCCTCCAGCACCACAAACCCTCCCTCAGTCCTGCAAACCCCTTTCAGCCCCACAACCCACCTCTCCCCAGTCCTGCATCACTCCTAGCCACTCACTTCCCCCCAGATCCACAATTCCCACAAGACCCACAACACCCCTACTCCCTCTAGTTCTGCAAATCCCTACAGCCCCACAGCTCCCCACCCGGGGTAAAGGGACAGGGCAGGGGACAGGGACAGGGACAGGACAGGCTGTGCTGGTGGCACCAGGCTGCAGTAGCGTCCTGCGGGGATGCTCTGACACCTGGTGGCAGGAGGGCTGGCCAGCAGGGGACAGGAGCAGCAGACAGAAAGTACTGGTCCCCTCCCCAACCCCATCCCTATCTTAATCCCCATCCCCATTCCCATCCCGCCCTCATCGCCATGCCTGTTCCCATCTCTGTCCCCAGCCCCACAGGCCACCCCTTTGCCGCTCACCACGTCGGGGGCCGAAGCTTCTTCTTGACACCCAGGTAGACCTTCAGGTTTCTGACAGGCCACTCCTTCTCTGGCTTGTGGCTCTGGTGGGGACAGGGAACCAGAACCGCTTTGGTGGCTGCCAGACCTGTCCCCACGCACCACAGTCCCCACCGATGCTGGGATGGGGTCTGTTCCCCCCCGCAGGGAGGAAAACCTGCAGCAACCGGGTGACAGGGACGAGGGTGAAGCCCTGGACGGAGCAGGGCAGGCGTCCATCGCCCATGGCAGCGGCCACAGGTCGCAGGAAGGGGACACAGAAGGCCGGTCCCCCCCACCCAGAGACAGGGCCAGGTGCTTTCAGAGCTGGGACTAGCACTGGCACGTTGTGACAGGGTCTCGAGAGCCCACTAGACATCCCCCGTGGAGATCCCCGTGGAGATCCCCTCCTCACCATCATGGCCACTGCTGTGGCAGGGATGGTCTCAGGCCCACCCTGCCCAGACCACATTCCCAAATGCCCCACAGCCATTGCAGCATGGCGTGAGGGCTTCCCCAGTGCGCTGTGCCGTGCCCCAGCAGTGGGTGCCACGCTGGGGACCCCAGGGACCACCCACCCACGCTCACGTGCAAGCAGCATTGACTTACAAGAGCCCAATCCAATGCCCGCGGGATGGGGAAGCAGCTCAGCCCATCCCCACCCTTTCCAGCCCCTTCTCCAGAACCAGCTCTGGCTGCCTGGAGTGGAGGGCAGCGGGACCCCCAAACTGGGGGGACCAGGTAACTCCGGGGGCTAACGGGGAGGAATGTTAGCACCGGGGACAGCTCGAGTGATTGGCACACGCATGCTGCAGCATTGGATCTGGGATCAACCCTGGGCAGGCTTGTAAGGGCAGAGGGCATGGGAGCCCCTGCAGCCCAGCTGAGCCTCCCGCTCCCCTCCCTACTCACGCTCTCCAAGGGGGGGCTCCGCTGCCTCAGGCTCTGTTCAACAGAGGAGAGGGGTTAAAGCAGAGGTGGGGGACCCCTCCCTGCAGCCCCCCGTGCCCACAGGGGGCAGGGCATGGGGATGGAGCACTGTCAGATGAGGGAGAGCAGGCATCACGGGTGGTGAGTGGGTGTCCCAACATAGCCAGGATGCCAACGTGCACCTCCTCAGCCCTGGCACTGACCAGGAGCTCTGGGATCTGCTCTGGGAAACTCCGGGTCTGGGAGACAGCGCTTCTGGGGTTGTCCGTGGCACTGTCTGCATTTCCCATTGCTGCCTGCACTGCCTGTGCCATGCCAGCCCCATTCCTGCCCACACTGCCTGAGTGATGCCAACCCACACGGATCCCGTGTCCTCAGGGATGCCCCACGTGGAGTGAGTGCCCCACGAAGGGAAGGGAAGGGAAGCAGGCAGGGCTCACCCGCACTTCCTTGTAGAGGCGCAGGCAGGAGTGGTTGAGGATGAAGTAGCGGTCGTGGAAGCCGGTGCTCAGCCCAAGCCCCAGCAGGTTCCTCTCCTCCCGGAATTTCATCATGCCGTGCTTGCAGTCGCCCACTCTGCTGGCTGGGGGCACGTGCCTGAGCAGCTCCGGCCCCCCAGGGGGGTCAGGCCCCCCAGGAAGGGCGCAGGGTGCAGCCAGACCCTCGCCCACACCACGGCAGCCTCTCAGCTGCTGCAAGGCCCCAGCGCTGCCCTTCCACTCCCAGCCCAGGTGGGACCAGCTCCCCCACTGTGGTGGGCACAGCATTTGGGCATGGTCCTGGGGCCTACCCCATTTGCATGGATTCCAACCCATCCTACCACATCCCCTTCCTCATCCCCTGGCCTCCACTCCATATATCCCCATCCGTGCCCAGCCCCATCCCGACCCCTCCCTCCTCTACGTGCCCAGACCGTGGCCCCTGGCTCTCACCGAGGTAGATGAGCATGTGCTCCATGGACATCTGCTTCTTCACCACCAGGTAACTCTCTGTCCCCAGGCAGTGCAGGATGGGCAGGACTTTCTCCGAGTAATGCAGGGGCCGTTCTGTCAGGCAGGGGGACAGACAGGGCTCAGGCAGTACCCCCAGGGACAGGTCCCATCCCGGGCGGGGGGGAGTTGTCACACCTGTGTCCTGAGGGTCTGCACAATCCTCCCACTAAACCACATCCCTAAGTGCCAATCTCTGTCTTTTCAATCCCTGCAGGGATGATGACTCCACCACTGCCCTGGGCACTGTGCCAGGGCTGGACAGCCCTTTTGGCAAAGTCATTTCCCAAATATCCAGCCTAAATCTCCCCTGGCACAACTTGAGGCCATTCCCTCTAATCACATGTTACCTGGGAGAAGAGACCAACCCCGACCTTCTGTCAGCCTGAGCTACACACACCAGCAGGCAGGACCAGGATCTCATCCTGCTCACGCTGAGCTCTCGCTTGCTGCTGCCTGTGGGCAAGCCAGGGCTGCTCCCTTCGGTGGCTGGAGCGCCTGGACATCTCCCCCCATTGAGCTTCAGAGGCATTTGAACCCCTAAATATGTAGACAGATGTCCTGGCCTAAACTCAGGCCCATCTGCAGTACTTGGCCACGTGCAAGCTGGATGCAGTTGAGCAACTGCCCTGACCCGAGTGCCTGGAGTCGATCCCAGCACTGCTCCACAGTGTGATCCCCATGGGAGTTTTCTCATACTCACCCCTACATCCATCCCCATCTCCATCCACATCTCTCTCTCCATACCCATCCTCACTCCATCTGCACCCCCATCTCCATCAACCCTCACGCCCCTGCACCAACCTGCCTCCTCCCTCTCATTCACTTCGAAGCAGCTCCAGTAGTCCTTCTCCTTCACGACTATTTTCCTCCGGTCCAGGATCTCAAAGGTGAGCTCCTCAGCTGTCATCGTGGCCGGGATCTGGGAGGGAAGGGACACATCTCCATCAGCCCTTCCACCCTCACCCCACAGAGGTGCCAGCTCAGTGTGTGTCCCCATGCCACCACAGAGGCTTGGGCACACAACCAGGGGGTCTCTGTCCCCCCTTCACCCTCTGCCCCCTCCACCCAACACTCACTTTGACGTGCTGCTCTGTCTCTGTCTTCTTCTCCTCCAGGTAGACGGTGCAGATGAAGTCTCCAGCTTGCTGGAGGGCAACAGGGAAGTGCTTCAACCTACAGCTTCCCAAGCACGGCTGAAATCCTCCCCCTCCCTGCCTGGGGAGACTCCAGGAGGTTCTAGAGTAGGCACTGGGGGTCCTGGGTGGAGAGGTCCCCATGTCCAGGACCCACCTGTGTTCCGCTGGACGACGCCTCCCGCATTTTCATGATGGCCATGATTTCGTCCTGCTGCTTCTTCATCTCTTGGTCATTGACCTGCCAGAGGAGCCATGCGGGCTGACCAAACCACCCCGGCTCCAGGCTTGGGGATTCCAGGGTTATAAAAGACACAGTCCCCCCTGCCCTCATCTCCAAAGCAAGCAGATGTCTGCAGACAGAGCAGACCCAGCTTCCTCCTCCTCTCCGCTTCCCATCCCCTGGGAATGTCCACACATCAGCCTGTCCCAGGGGTGAACCTACATTAAAGATCTCCACGTAGTGGCTGATGAGATCCTCCACCACACGCCCCGCCTTGTAGTCCTTCCCATCCGTCTGGAAGAGCGTGGGCCCGAAGACAATGGCCAGGTTGTGCGTGTTCATCTGGTTCTCCCCGGAGAAGCACTGGACCCTGCCGGGAACGCCGTTAAGATTCCTGCCCCAGAGCCCCTCCGGACTCCGCAGTGGACAGGCTGATGCCCCGCGGGGATTTTGGGAGCCCGGGCCCAGCCGTGCTGTACCGGAAGAGGTGGTTGATGAGCGCCTTCAGCGTGGCCCGGTTCACCGGCGGGAGGGCACCCAGGAGCTGCCGGTACTCGCCAACCTTTGCCTCCTCATCCTCCAGCGCTGCCAGAGGGGCGTGAGGAAGAGGATGAACGTGGAAGAGCACAAAGACTCAGGACCACACCATCCCCTCTAGATACCCCACCTTGGACCCTCCTGTCCTACTGTGGGGATGGAGCATCCCAGAGTCATGGAGATGGAGCATCCCAGCTCTGCAGGGCCAAAGTATGCCAGGGATGGAGCATCCCAGCTCCACAAGACTGGAGCAACCCAGCTCTGCAGGGCTGAATCACTCCAGGTTCATGGGAACAGAGTATCCCAGTGTAACGGGATTGGAGCATCACAGCATCATGGGGACAGAGCATCCCCATAAGGGCAAAACATCCCAGATTCACAGGGCCAAAGCAGCCCAACTCCACAGGGTTGAAGTGCCCCAGCCCTGTGAGGCCAGAGCAGCCCAGCATCATGGGGCTGGAGCATCCCAGCTCCACAGGGCCACAGCTTGTGTCTGGTTTTCTGCTGGGCACATCTATCCCCAGTGTCCAATCACCGGATCCGGAAGGGAAGGGCGAGGGGATCTGGCTGCCTGCTCTGGTTCCTGAGATCCATGAGAGCCATGCCAGAGCACAGGTCTGTGCAGGGGCAGCAAGGACATGCTCCACCCCCCACCCGCTGCTCCAGACCCTGGCACATGGGAACATGCGGAGCCCAGATGTGCTGCCCCAACCCACAGAGGGCACAAAGGGGCTGCACGGAACCAGTCAGCCCACCCCCCTCCTCCTGTCACCCCCAAGGCTCACCCGTGGCCCACAGCCAGTCCGAGGCCCACTGCCGAGTGAAGAGCCCATCCCCGAGGTCACGGAAGAAGCGTTTGAGGGTGTTGGCCACGTCGTCCACCTGATGCTCGCCCTCCTTCAGACGAACACGGCGCGCATCGCGCTGCAGCATCTCCAGCAGGCTGGTGGTCTTGGAGTTCTGCCCACTCTTGCGGTAGATGCCCTCAGACGTCAGCCCTGCGACGGAGCCAGTGGGCATGAGACCCCCTCTGTGCGGGGCAGGGTCCTGCCCTGGCCCACCAGCTCCCCATCAAACACCGCCAGATGCAGAGGAGCATCCCGCCCCGCAGGTGTTCCCATGACTGGAGCCAAAGCCCTGCTACAAAGGCAGCCCTCCCACGGAGCTGGCGCAGATGTTCAGGGAGGGAAGGGAAGGGAAAGGGAAGGCAAACTCGTGCCAGGTTCTCAGGTTCTCAGCCTGCTGTGCCACAGGGACGGGGTGACCCGAATGCCACATTCCCGCCAGCACCGCCCGGGAGCTGAGCCGTACCGCACTGGGTGATGTAGTCAATGCAGCGATCCACCAGCAGCGGGACGTCTGACTCTGTCAGCTGCTGCTCCGACAAGGTGTCCCCCGAGCTGCCTGCAGCCTTCTGTATGGCATGAACCCAGCCCAGGAAATCCAGCTTCCGCTCCCCTTGGATGTACAGCGTCCTGCCGGCATGCCTGGCCTCAGCAGGGGGGACAGGGGTGTCCTCCCTCCCAGACCTCACTGCATATCCATGACCCCTGGGTGGTCCCAACTCGATTTTGGGGGTCCCCAGCCATGACAGGAAGGGTGAAGACACCCCGGGACAAGGAGGGTCTTGGGCAGGGATTAGTCTTTTGCTGGCGGGATCTCAGCCCCCGCACACCCTCCCATCTTACCTCCGCCTCTCCACCAGCACCAGAACTTCGTGGTCCCCCTGGATGGCTGGAAGGGAAGGCAGGGAGCCCATCAGCTACAGGAACATGGGGCACCCCAGCCCCCCTAGACCAACATGCTGTGGGGGGCTGTGCCAACAGGTCCAGCTACACTCCAAACAGGACAAGTTGGGTCAAAGAAGAGGATGGAGAGAAGGAAGAAAATGGAGAGGGGGAAGAGGATGGAGAGGAGGAAGAGGCTAGAGAGAAGGAAGAACAGCTGCATCCCCTCTCACCCAAGGGACACCGAGCAACGTGGGAGCAGCACCCACCAGCCTCCCACCCAAAGCTGGGTGCACCTTGGGGGAGGATTTGGGGGACACCCCCACCCTCCCAGTCAGGGGGCTCCTGCACGCACAGAGCTCCTGCAGCTTGCGCAGCTGGAGAGGCTCCTGCCTCCGGCCATCCTTGGAGCAGACGTGGAGTGTGGAGCCGGCCAGGGCGAACCAGCCCTCCTGGGCACGCTCCAGGGTGAGACCTCCCTTGTAGTGAAGCCGGCCGAGCCGCTCGAAGTCCAGCACCAGCAGCTCCTCGGCGCAGGGATGGACAAAGGACTGAGCCAGGGAGGAGAGGGATCCATCAGTGCCTGGCTGTCACCAGCACCCACGGCCACCCCAGCCTTCTGTGTCCCACCTTGGCAATGGATTTGAGCCATTCCCGAGCAGAGTCTGGGCTCTCCAGCCCAAAGAGGTAGAGTCGCTCCGCCTCGGTGTACACCTCAAACGTGCTCTCGAACCTGCAGGAGGGAGGGAAAGGAGAGCCTGGGTGCCCACGGGGGTGCGATGGAGCAACAGGGGTGTCCCAGGGGTGGGAGCACCTCGCTTCATGGCTGCTGGCAGCTGATGTGGTGTGGGATCCCTCCAGCATCCCTGTGCTGCCAGCCACGCTCCAAAATGGGGGGAGCACAGGGGCTGCACGGGGTGTGCACAGGTGTTACAAAGGGGGGTTGCAAAGGACTGCGAATGGGGTTGCACAGGGATGACAAAGCAGCTGCAAAGAGGTTGCGAACGTGTTACAAAAGCATTGTACACAGAGGGGCTCCAAAGGGACTGCAAATTATTTACACAGACTCCTTGCAAAGCCCATTGGTTCACGGGCCACCAGTGGGGTTGGGGACTGCGGTCCCCTCGTGCCACCCCCTCCATGGGTGGCCCTGCAGCCGTGCTGGGCCCTGCAGGAGCTGAGGGGTTGTTGGGGTGCTCCAGAGGGGTGCAGCCTCACCCGTGGGCGTGGGGGGGGTTGTTCACCAGGCAGACGATCTCCTCCACCCTGATCTCTCCGTTGGGCACGGCGTTGCGGTCGTTCTCGTAGTAGCTGAGCACCCCGTCCTGCAGCGTGCACCACCGCCGGCTGAACTCTGCGCGGCACAGGACAGTGCTGGACAGCCCCCCAAAGCCCTGGCCAAGCCCCACAGCACCCACCCAACCAGCCTGAGTGGTCCAGCAGCACCCACTGGGTGCCCAGCTGATGAGGCCTCCCCCTAGACTGGGCCAGCAGGTGATGCTGTGCTTCCCCATTGCCTTTTCAATGCCCAAGGGAGCAGGGGAGGGGGTGATTCCCTTTCTCAAGGCTGGGTCTGAGTCTCCCAGCTGCCTCTAAACTCCATGTCCCTCCCTCACGGACCCCCACGTACCTTCTGGGCCCTTCCGCTCACTGACAGGCTTGGCCATGGAGGGGGTCTTGTAGAGGAAGCCACTGTGGGTGACAGAGGGCAGGGGCACGGAGTAGGGCCTCTCCTCACTGCCCACCATCTCCAGGCGTGGCAGCTCTGCAAGCAGGGAGACCAGTCTGTTAGGGGGGGCTGCATCCCACTCCCAGCCAGGTCTCCCCCACCTTGGCCCAAGACACATTCCACAGGCCGCACCTCGCGCTCCCACCACAGCATGGCTGGGGCACAAGGAACAGCGCCAGTCCCCAAACCCGGGGCTGTCTGGCAGTCAGTGGGGTCAGGCTTATCCACTGGGAGAGCACCCTGCCTCCCCCCTGCAGCTCCTCTCTAAACACTGAGCTGGGACGAGATGGGGAAATACAGAGAGGTGGGGGCCAAGCTGCCCCACCACTGAGGTCCCTCCCGGGCTGTCCCGGGGTCCCTGCTGCTCTGTGGGAGGAGCAGGGCAGAGCATCACAGTCCTGTAGCTGAAATAACAAGCCACTGCCTCCCCGTCTGACCACAGTCATGTCCCCCTTGCCTCAGTCTCCCCACCTGGTCAGCCAGCAAGAGACATCCCCCATTTTCTCCAAGATGAGGCGGAGGTAGAGTGCAGGGATAACCCTAAAGCACACCCAGGTCAGAGCATGGGGTGCCTGGAGCACCAGAGATGAGGAATCCAGGAGGAGGAGATCCCCACTCCACCAGCCCAGTCCTGTTCCACTGGAAGTTGCTGGCCCCAGCAACAGGAGCCCAGGGTTTGGATTTCTCTGGCTCACTGGGGCGGCTGGGAGGCCTCACAGTGCTCCCAGACCCCTTTAGCGCTGACATGTCAGGGAACAGCCAGGCCAGCCCCAGTCCTGGGCAAATTCCAACTTCCGCGGGACGGGCTTGGCCGCCAAGGCGAGGAGGGAGGTGGCGGCTCCAGCAGGCGCTGGCTGGCCCCCTGCACCTCCATCCCACCCGCCCAAGTGTTCCAAGGCCAGAGGATTCCATGGGAGACATCAGTCCGCCCAGAGCCGGGTTCAGGGGTGGGGAGGGGGGGGGGGATGTATCCAACAGAATGGGAGGAGGGTGCTAGGGAGTCAGCTCCCCCCATCCCAGAGGCATGCTAGAGGTGGGGGCTCCCCATCTGGCATGTCCCCTGAGGCTGCTGCCTGCGTCTGCCCGCAGGATGGTGATGGCTCCTGTCCCTCGTGGTGCCCACAGCACCAGCCTGCATCCCCAGCGGGGCTCCACACCTGAGCTCCCAGCTGGGATGGAGCCCCCAGGGGCACAGGGGGTTCCTCAAAGCCTCCCTTCCCTTCCCCAGACTGCACAGACCGTCAGCAGACAGAGCCCCCCCTGCCAGGGAGCTGCTGGGTAAGGGCACAGAGCTGGGACCGGCTCAAAACACAGCACGGGACACCCTGCCAGCAACTCCAGGAATGCTGCCGGCGGGCTGGAGCCCAGGGTGGGGTTTCGGCGGGGTCAGCCCTTACCTGAGGTTTTGTTGTGGAGCAGGAACTCCATCTGCAAGCGCTGCCCGCTCCTCTCAGCCAGGGCCAGGGGTGTGGGGCACTCGGGGTCCCCGGTGTCACAGCTCACCGACGCCCCACAGAAGAGCAGAGCCTGCGTCTCCTTCAGGTCGCTGGTGGTGACGGCTGCACACAGAGCCTGCAGCACGGACAGGAGGCCGGGGCTGAGGCCGAAGTGTCCCGAGGGGAAGGAAGAGACCCCTCGGCCAAAGGAGCCAGGTGAGCGCAGCGAGCTGCCGCAATTCTCCGGCCGCCTCCCGGCCGCCCGGGCAGGACAAAGGAGGCTCAGACCGGGAGGGAGGAAAAAGTTTGGAGCAAGGCAGCGAATCCCTCCCTCAAGGAGCCAGGGGTGAAGTCATTCGGCAGCGGGGCGGGCCGGCGGAGCCGGAGTAGGAAAACAAACAAGCCCACATGCGAATTCCCGGTGCCGGCCGCGCTGCCCTGCGCGCCCCCGGCGCTTGTGCAAACAGCGGCGGAGCCGCGGAAGCAGCGACGAGAGCGGGAGGGAGGCAAAGGCCGGCGCTGGAGTGCCAGGATGGCATTCCCCGGGTGTGACGCCCCGCTCTGACAGGAATGGGTGCTGGAGATTGGGGGTGCTGGTCGAGGGGCTCTGCGGAGGGTTTTCAAGCCGTCTCGACCGGTGTGTGTCACCTCCTGAGCCCCATCCAGCCCAAAGCTGGACGCCAAAACAACTTGTGAGGCCAGGAAGAGGTGAATCCCTGGCTGTGGGAGGGGGAATCCCACATCAGACAAAGCTCTCCAGCCTGGACAGGAAGCTGGTTGTGCCCCGTTGCAGAGATGTCACCCTGTCCCCACAGCCGGCTTGTACCCTCCTGGATACCTCAGGCTTCAGCCTGGGGGACAAAGTGGGGGCAGAGGGTGTGCTGTGGGGGATACAGACAGGGATACGGACAGGGAGAAATGGCAGGCACAGACCCTGCTCCCCAAAACAACCTCAGGACCCCAGCTCAGCACCACTCATCACCCTTTTCACCCAGGCAGAACCCTCAAGCGGGTGCCCGGCCCTGGGGGGTCACTGACCCTGTCGAGCTCCTCCTGGTTGCCGAAGAGCGGGTGGTAGTGGCGGTACTTGCCCTCCCGGTATTTGGCGATGAGGAAGCGCCTCCTCTCCTGGCTGCTGCTGGTGGGGCCGATGGCCTCGCTGGGGGGCACATTCGCAGCCCAAAACTGGTTGGCCATCGCATTGCCAAACTGCTGGAAGAGCTACGGGGACAAGGACAAGGAGACACCACTGTGACCACGCTGCTGGGGCACGGGTTGGGGTTTGGGATAAGCTCTGTTGGAAGCAGGGGGTTGCTGCCCAGGAGAACCGTGGGATGCAGGGAGAGATGGAGGGGTTTGGGGCGGTGTAGGGGGAGTGGGGACCGTGGGTGGGCAGGGTGCAGGGGCACCCAGACACTGCAGGCAGGCAGCATCCGACAGCCCCCACAGCCGCTGACCCCTCCCTTCCTGGCCCGGGGAAACCACATCTGGAAAGTGGCGCCCAGCTGTGGGAGGTGGGGTGGTGCTCAGTATCCAGGGGAGCAGATTTAAAGGGCATTTGGTAGCCCCTTGCTATCCCACTGAGCAATGCCATTAAGAGGTGTAGCCCTGCCTCGGGGAGCCCCACACCACCTCAAAACGCACAGGGGGCTCTGCCAGCACCCCCAAGCTCTTTGGGGTGGGATGGGTGCATGTGGGGGTAGAGGCAGGGAGGCACGGGCAGGGGGGCTGGGGATGCTGGAGGGGTTCCGGGCAGCATTCCCAGAGAGGGGAGGAGAAAGAGAGCAGCTGCAGGCAGCAGCTGGAAGAGTTTGGGAGCTCGGGGAACAGGCAGTTCCCCCGGAGGCGGGGGCTGAGCGGGTGGGACGCCAGGCAGGAATGAAGGATCTGAGCAGGATGGATGGGAAAAACGGAGCCAGCCAGGCTCTGCCGGCGGGAAATGGCTGCCAGGTTAGGCCTTGAAACGAATCCCAACTTCCCCCCTTCCCACCCACCCATTCCCAGCCCTGGCTGCACCGACACATTCCTCCACGCCGGCGGCCCTGCGGCTTCGGGGGGGACTGCTCTGCCCTCGGCCCCACACCAATCCCACGGCCACCTCCCCACGGCCACTCTGGTGGCTCCACAGACATGTCCCCACAGACACACAGACACTGTCTGTCTGTGGCGCAGGCACGCAAGTGCCGCTTGTCCGCACCGGCATGCTTGGGTGAGTGCCAGGGGTCCACAGGGACAGGGATAAAAGGCTTTTGGGGCCCCCGTCCCCAGCTAAAACCACACCACGGTGTCCCCCCAAGGGATTGGGATCTGGCTCCAAAAGCCCTGCCGTGCTCCAGCAGCCTCCAGCACCCTCCGTGGGGAGAGAACAGGGTGTGATCCCCAAAAAGGGCTGTTTGGGGATGGTCTTTGCCAATACCTCGATCAGCTCCTCAGTCCACACCTTCCTGTCCATCTTCAGGCTCCGAACTTTAGTAATGCCAGGGCCCAATCCCCGGTGCTCCCCTGCCAGTGAGACAAGCAGGTCACATTAGGGATCCATTTTGGGGTGGGAGAGGTCCAGAGGTGTCCAGAGACCCCCATCTGTCTCTCCGGGGATGCGGGTACCTGCACATCTCTTGCAGATGACAACGCAGAGGTTGATGGAGGCCCAGTCGGGTTTGGGGGAGCCGCAGTCAGCACAGACACGGTTGGACTCCACTGCCCAGATCCTCTCAGCCACCTCCGAGTTGGAGAGCGCCTCGGCGATGGACTGCTGCATGGCCTCCACCCACTCCTCCTTCTCCTGCTCGGAGTCGGCGGAGAAGCTGCCGGCGGGAATGGGGGGTGAGGTACATCCCGGCTGGGGGTGGGCAGCACTCCCAGCATCCCCTCCCCACACTGAGCTCACCTGAAGATCCTGTACGGCGTGGTGAGGTCGAAGCCCCGGCGATCCACCTCCTTAACGTTCCCCACATTCATCTCAATGTACGTGATGCCAATCCCCAGCCGATAGTCCTGGTGGGTGAGGGTGGGCAAGGGGGGTGAGCGGGGACCCCCCTGGGGGGCGGGGGGGGTGGATGATGGGATCCAGTGCCTGGGAGCTGCGATAACCTTGTCCCTTCCCTGCCCAGTTCTCATTCCAGGGGTGCATTGCGGACTCTGGGGCAGGTACAGTGGGTACGATGCTTCTGGGGGATCCCAAGGCTCAGAGCCAGTGAGGAAGGGGGCTGCAGCTAAGGGGTCATCACCCTGTGGGATATGTGCTGTCCCCATTTGAGGGGTGGCAGATCCCTGTGCCCTGGCTCACTGCTGCTCTGCTCAGGCCATGAGCACAAAGAGAAGGGGTCCCACGTAGTGCCACAGATCCCTCAACCACCAACCTCTGCATTCTTGTAGAGGAACACTTTGTCCCCAGCCACCACCACGAAGAGCTTGTGCTTAAAGCCCCGGAGCTCCAGGAAACCACTCTTATCAGCTGGCTCGGTGGCGCTGTCAGTGGCCAAGAACATCGATGTCCTCTCTGGAGCTTTGCTCTTCCGCTCCTCCGAGATCTGCTGCAGGGTCCGTATCCACTCGTTACGGTCTGCTGTGGGGCCGGAGGGGACATGGGTCAGGATCAGCCCAGGGCCATGAGCCACCAGGACTCGTCCTGTGGGCTGGGGATAGGGAGCAGCCAGGGAACAGGGACCCCTGTCGCTCACCATCGCTCTCAGCCCGGAACACGAAGTTGCGGTTGTTGGTGATGACCTCGAATTTCTGGTCCCCGACGCTGGTGACGCGGGAGATGGAGGAGACGGGAATGAGCCGCTTGGAGTAGGCGTCCTGGGGCAGGGAGTGGGGAGACACACTGCTCACCTCTATGGCCACGGGGAGACGGGGCCATCAGCACCGTGGGCTCACAGTGCTGCGAACTTCCATGGGCAGGAGGCTCTGAGCATCCCAGATCTCACCCCAGCACCCAGCCACGGCTGCTCCATGGGACGCTGGCCCTTGGCACAGCAACGTCTCCCACAGCTGGGATGGCCAGAGCTGCTGGAGCAGCTCCTCTGCCACCTTCTCACCTGGAACCCCCAGCTCTGCCCACCCACCTTTTCACTGTCAAAATAGCGGAGGTAGTCAGCGTCCAGCTTCACCCAGCGCTTCTGGTAGATGTAGGACCTGGGAGGGGACCAGAGGGACCCATTGGAGGGGATGCCCTTGAACTCAGTACAATTCTGCTTGTGTGTTCATGCCCCAGTTGCCAAAAGCCTGAGGCCACCCTGCTATCGATCCTGCCTTGTATCCCCAGCCCTCCATCCTGCGCTGTGTCCATAGCCCTCGATGTCCCCAGCCCTCCATTCTACCCTGTGTTCCCCAGCCTCAATCCTGTGCCGTGTCCCCAGTCCTTGTGTCACTGCTTGGGACAGCAATGGGGAATTCACACTTTCCTCGGGGCACCAACTAAAACACGGAGCTGAGAATGCAGGCTGTCCCTAAAAGCTCCCCCAGACCCCTGTTTACTGCTCAGGACTTAACAGCCAGGCAGGGTTCGATCCAGGGGACACTCCAGGAGGTGACAGTGGCACATGGGGCAGAGGGAAAATCCAGAAGAACCCCTGATCTGGAGGAGAGCCCACCAGGGACCCCTTTGCCCGACTCCCAGCCCAGCATACAGACCATGGAAAGGCATGACACCCCTCAGCCCATCCCTGCAGCATGAGGGCTGCAGGAAGAGCCAAGCCCCTTCTCACACAGTTCTGGCAAGCTCTGCCAGGGCTGCACCCCCAGAGCCCCCTGGGCCTGCGCTGGTGCAGTGGCAGGGATAGAGTGGTTGCTCAAGGGCTTGTTTGGTCAGGAAGGGTTTGGCCATGGCCACACGTGACCCCGCACTCAGCCTTTATGTAACCACTGCCAGCATCCGGCGTTGGAGCCTTCGGCTCTGCCGTGGGCTCGCCGCTTCCCTCCAGGAGCTCAGCCCTGTCCCCAGGGCACAGAGACCCCCACCCTGCTCTGACCTCCCGCTGCTGTTCAATGCCGAGGGGTTGGGGCTCCTGGCTTTCCTTCTGCTGCCTTCCCAGGCTCTGACTCCCTGCCAAGCAGCTGCCAGAGCAGCTTCCCAGGGACCTTCTGCCTGCTCTCAACTTCCTCAGCAGCGCGGCTGCTCAGCCACAAAGAGCGGAGCTTCCTCCTCCTTAGTGGGACTGCTGCCTCAGGGTTTCCTCAGGGCCCAGATTAAGTCCCCAAATATCCTTCGCTTCTTCTGTTTCATTTTTGCCTACCAGTTGGAGCAGGGGCAAGTAGGCTCCCTGTGCACTCTGTGCTTGCTGTGCTCACTGGGTTCACTCGACTACCTGGGCTCCCTATGACTCCTTGGGCTCCCTGTGACTCCCTGGGCTTGCTCACCCTGGTGCACACAGACACAGACCCAGCACCTCCCCTGTTTTCCTCCTGCACCCCTATGGCTCTGCACCATGAGCCCCAGGAGCCAGGGCTGCCCACACCAGGATTTGGGGCTGGCATCCCATGGGATGGGGGCCATCACTGCCTCCTCCTGTGGCAAACCCAGCGATCCCCAAACCCACAGGTCATCCCAGACACCCCACCTCATCCCAGACACCCCACCTCATCCCAGACAGGCTCTTTTGGAGTCACCCCTATTCCAGGGTTCCCCAGAGAAAAGGCAGCTCTTTTCCCAGGGATGCGAGGTCTGGGAGGGAGCTTGAGCTGCATCCTTCCCTCCTCCTCCTCCTCAGCCAGCTCAGCATAACCACTGGTGGCACCTGCTCTGAGAAAAGGCTCTTTCACCAAAAATGGGTGGTTCTAAGCTAAACCGTGGGCTAGAAGGGAGCGGAGGGAACCCCTCACGAGGTATTTATTTCCACCCAAGGAAAACTACACCCCCATGAGCAGGGACTACAGGTGGGAAGAGCCGAGGGCAATCACCCCCTCCACGGCACACAGGGACCCCCAGCACATCACTCACCCCTGGGGCGGGTTCTTGTCCAGCCACCCTGCTCGGATGGTGGGTGACAGCGGGGCGGTGGCACCGGTGCCCTCCATGCTGTCACCGAGCGCGCCGGGGCTGCTGCCGAGGAAGGCGTGGGGCACAGGCGGGCGCAGGCTGGAGTCCCTGTCACTCCAGCTGCTGCTACCACTGGGGACGAGGAGCCAAGGGAGGGGGTTAAGAGCTGGTGGGTCCCGGGAGGGGCTGAGGCTCACACACACACACACACACACACACACACACACACACGCTTCATCCTCCCCGTGCCCTTCCCCGAGGCACAGGCAATGCAGGCGCCAGCTGTGTGCCAGTGGAGACACCGGAGAGAGTTCCTTCCATGGGGTCCTGGAAATCCCCCAGCTCCTGGAGCAACCCAGGCCTGTGTCCCAGCCCTGCGAGTGGGCACGGGAGCACTTCCAAAGACCACGACCCAAGCCCAGCAACGCGCTCTCTGCTCACACGTGTGCCCACACACACATGTACACACCGTGGAGCTGTGCACACACATGAAGCCCTGACCCAAGCACTCACACGACTCGGACATGCACAAGTGCCCTTCTGCCTGCACTTATACCCCCCCCAAATCCCCTGCCTAAACACACACACACACACACACACGTGTTCCCCCTCACACACGTGTCCCCTGCACGCAGCGTGGCAGCCAAGCTCCTACTTGGCAGGGCACGCATCCGAGTGGTCCTCGGCGAGCTCATCGTCACTGAAGAGGCTGTTGAAGCGCAGGGACCGCGGTCGCCCCATCCCAGGCTCAGCATCCTCCTGTGGGGACACACACGGGTGACACCTGGCGTCCCCTAACCCCCACCCCCGCACTGTGAGGGATGGGCAGGGCTGACAATCGGGGTCCCCTTGAGGGGCCCGGAGAGGGAGGGACGCACAGCCAAGGCAGGAGCTGAACACCGGGATGGGTATCTATAGCAGCTCAAAATGTCGGAGCTTCAGGAGGAACCCGGCATCTCCCCCTCCTTGGCCCCAGTGTTCGCAGGCAAAGGTGGATGGAGGGCTCTGCAGACGCTGGGACCCCCCCAAATCCACCCATTCCCACTCGAGCGATCGGGGTGGGGGTGGGGAGGCAGGCAGAAATTCCCAACCCAGGGATTAAGTTCAGGATGCAATGCTGGAGATGTCCACTAGCACGCACCCTGGGCCCGCGAGTGTGCCAGGGAGGTGCACCCGCTGTGAGGTTCCTGGGGACACTGGGGTGGGTGATTCCCAGGAATCCCGGGCTTCCAGCCCCGCTGGGAGACCCGGCGAGGCAGAACCTCCCGCTCCAGCCACTGCTGGAGCTCCTCCAGCTCTAGCCAGTACCTCCGGAGCATCCCAAGGCCAGCCCCTCTCCCCCGGGACAGTCACTGCCTCCTCCCACCTCCAGCCCCATGGTGGGACCAACCTTGGCCATCTGACCCACGGGTCTGGCTAACTCCTCCTCCCAGGCTGAGTCCTCGTAGTCTGAGTCATCTGACAAAGGAAAGGGAAGACGCTGGGTATCAGCTGAGGCAGAGCAAGGGGTCCCATGCACCCCTGCCACCCCAGAGCCCGAGGGGACCGAAAGGATGCCGGCACGTCTGGCTTCCCACTTCGCTTTGCCCTTGGCAAACAAACCACCCCATTCCTGTGACTACGAGGGTTTTATCAAGGAATTTAGGGAAGAGCTGGGAAAGGGCAAAGTCCAGCTAGTGGCACCTCCCAGCACTGTCACAACCCTCCAGGTCTCGCAGGGAGGGGGACTCAGTGCCACCAGCCCCAGCACTATGCCTTTGTCCAGGCTCTCCTGTCGCTGCCAGGGAGCTCCTGCTGCTGGAGCATCCCGCGGGCTTTTCCCACACCTTGTTTCCCAGGTGGATTCCTCTCCCTCTTCCTCCATTCCTTATCTGCTCCTGAGCTTGTGCACCCACGGAAATGAGATCCCAGAGGAGGATGGGAGTGAGGAGACGGTTCCTCCACCAGTGCCCACGGCAACAGGAATCCTGCCCAGGATTGTAACCCCGCAGGGAACAAATGGCCTCAGATAGCCTGGCTCTGGCACAGACTCATTTCCAAATCTCATTGAGAACCTGGAGCAGATTCCTCCCAAAATGCTGTTCGGGTGCTGGCAGCAGGCAAGGATGCTCCCAGGCTCCAGGAGGTTCAGGGGCGCAGCAGGGACCCCCCCTCTGCAGACTCTGCATCCCCAACCCATCAGGGAACGGGGTGGAAGCAGCTTTCCTGCCTGCACCCCCTGACAAAGAGCTCCTGTCCACAGCTTCTGCCACCTTCGGAAACACACCCTGCTCTCAGTTAAACCAGTGACACTTCCTGCAGGGCTGTTGGCCCTGAGCAGGCAGCCAGCGTCCCGCAGAGCTCAGCCCTTTCTTTTCTTCCCAGCAGAGGTGTTCCATCTGAACTAGGGTACAGCCATGGCTGCATCCCTCCGTGGGGTTCAGCATCACTCCCTGCAGCTGGCTGAGCTCCAAGCACCCCCTGAGGAGAGGGCTGGGGGATGCAAAGGCACAGGCCTGGGACCTCAGAACCAGGGACATCCGAGGGGGCCCACATTTCACCCTCCCCTCAGGTTCACTTTTCCTCCAGGAATGGGTGCAGGGGCTTCCAGCACCCACAGAAATATTTGCTCTTCCCTGGGACAGGCTGTACCCAAAGCCCCAGCCCAGGTCTTGCATCCCTTGGAAGCCCCAGCCCGGAAGGCAAGGAAAGGGATAGAGGAGAGACAGACCCCAGCAAGGAGAGGGACAAACTGACAGGGGAGAAAAGCACAGCAGCCAAGGAACAGATGCTGATGGACAGGCAGGGATAACCCCTTGTACTCACCAAACTCGGGCACGAAGGGGAGGGTGGCCTTGGAGGGCAGCTCCGGTGGTGGCAGGGCTGGAGGCTTCGTGTAGGGCAGAGGGGACAGTGGGGACAAGGGGACACTCGGTGCTCTGTCGGGGATGGGGACCTCCTCTTTGGCAGGGGTGCTGTGGGAGAGAGGAGGAAGTGCTGCCTTATGCCAGCCCTTGCCCTACTCCCCAAACCCTGACACACCTGCAGCCACTAAAGGGGGGGTCCCAGAGTGCAAAAGGACCCCCCCAAGGGACCAAACCCCAGCAGACCCAAACCCACAAACCAATTCCTAACAGAGGCCACAGCAAAGCCTCTCCCGTGTTTGGGTTATACCGCTGTTTGTCTATCCTGGCAATGTTTTCCTGGCATCCCACGTCACTTCCCTGTGTCTGCTCCGTAGCTCAGGATCCTTATCTGGCTCCGGGACACCCCAAGCCGCCCACAGCCTTGAAGCCACATCCCAGAGCAGATTGTTTTCTCTCCTCCAGTCTAAACAACGGCGAAGCCGCTTCCTCTCCTGGTCTGCAGGTGGCCACAGGGTCCCCCCAGCAGGATGGAGGGTCCTGAGGATGCTCCATGCCACCAGGGTCCTGGCAGTGGGGTGGACACTGGAGATCCGGGGTGGCTGCTAGGGCAGCAAGAACCCCTGGAAATGGAGCTTCCCCCGAGTCAGTGAGCCATGCCCCCAGCCCCAAAAACTTGACCGGTGGGGAGAGGGACCATGGGGACTGTTCACCTGCCTGCAGAGCCCCTGAACAGCCGGGCTCAGCTGCTCCTACCCCCTGTTCCTTGCTTCCTGCCTTCCCGAGAATCACAGGCAATGGGTAAGCAATAGAAACCTCTGGGGTTACGGTGTTTTCAGGGGCAGGGAATTAGGAAGTTTCTCCTGGTTATAAAAATATGAGGCACCTTTTGAGCATCCCTGAAGCCAGGGAGAGGGGCAGGTGTGGCAGGAAGAGAGTTTCGACCCCAAGGCCTGGGTAGGTGAGCCCTGTGGAAGCCACCAACCCACCCTTGCCCCAGATACCTCCCACCACAGCCACAAGAAGGAGCAGTTGGTTAGATTGGATACTAGGAAGAAATTCTTCCCTGGGAAGGGAGTAAGACACTGACACGGGTTGCCCAGAGCTGCCACATCCCTGGAACTGTCCAAGGCCAGGCTGGACCGGGCTTGGAGCAATCGGGGATAGGGGAAGGTGTCCACGGCAGAGCGGGTGGAACTGGATGAGCTTTAAGGTCCCTTCCAGCCCAAACCATTCTGTGATTCCAGGATTCCATGGCCAAGGCTGCCATCAGCACCCCATGGTTTCTGGAGATGCTGAACCCCCTTGCTTCCCAGCCCCATGGCTATTGCACAAGAGCTTTCCCCAAAGCGTGGGGTTGAGCTGAAAAGGAAAATTCTCCCTGGCTGGAGCAGGAAGCAGGGGAGGACGGGAGTGCTAGCTCTCCCCGGGTCAGCCTGACCTCATTTCTCAGCAGCTATTTCCATGGGAACCAGCCACAACCATCCATACATTAGGGAATGCTGGCAGGGAAGGAGGGGAGCGTGGGCAGAGGAGTGTGGGCAAGGGAGCCCAGCAGCATTGCTCTTAGCACCACCAGGCAGTGGCTGCTGGTGTACCCAGGGGTGCGGGGACCCGGGGACACGGAGGTGACAGTGCACAAAGCCACAGATGTCCTGGCAAGGGCCCGGCTGGGGTCTGTCTGCATCCGTGCAGCCACTCAGGATGGTGTTTTCCCCCTGGGCTGCGGTTGGAAGGCTGCAGTGTTTGACCCATGGCCAGC
>WEKX01010250.1:176229-186502 GCA_013390025.1 Pitta sordida
GGGTTTGGGGGCCCGGGGGCTGTGGAGCTCCCTCAGTCCAAGCACAGGGCACTGTACTAAGGCACCCATCACTCCAGGGAACCCCAGGGAGGCGGGTCCCTGAGAACCCATCACTCCAAAACAAGAACCCACCTATAGCAAATATATTCCTGATCATACAACTAAAGTGGCTTTTGAGGTAAGAAAGCCAGTGGGGTGGTTAGTTTTGATCTCCCCAATACATACATACAATGCACATAGAAATGCATAGATATCTTCCTGTATCTTATTCACTAGAGCATCAAGGAGTGTATATATATATATATGATACAGATATATAACCACATACATATCCACACATTTACATACATAAACACACATATACACACATACACGTCCCCTTCTGTTGCTCCCAAGCACCAGCACATACGTGTAATCTATATGTTACATGTGCGTCAGTGCACACAGAGCGCCAGGACCCTCTGCCACGGTGACCCCGCAGTCCCCCAAGCCACTGGAACACCCCTTTGTCCCGGGGGTGCTGTTCAGCCACCAACACATGGCAAACCCATATCCCTCTCCACTCCTTAGTCCCGAGGGACCCCCAAGCAATCCCAGATCTGCGGGGGCAGCTCCCAGGGGGAATCCCAGCTGCAGAGCTGTAATGCTCAGCCTTCAGGGTGCCGTGCCATGCCAGGGTGGGCTGTGCAAGCTCCAGGGCAGAGCCCCTGTCCCCGGGGGGTCAGCATGGACTGGGGTGCCAAAAACGCTTGTGGGCACACAGGCCAGGGAAGGAAACACCCACTCGAACCCGGTAGCACCACAGGCAGCCCTGGTTCCCCTCCCAAACCCTCTNCAGCCCAAACCATTCTGTGATTCCAGGATTCCATGGCCAAGGCTGCCATCAGCACCCCATGGTTTCTGGAGATGCTGAACCCCCTTGCTTCCCAGCCCCATGGCTATTGCACAAGAGCTTTCCCCAAAGCGTGGGGTTGAGCTGAAAAGGAAAATTCTCCCTGGCTGGAGCAGGAAGCAGGGGAGGACGGGAGTGCTAGCTCTCCCCGGGTCAGCCTGACCTCATTTCTCAGCAGCTATTTCCATGGGAACCAGCCACAACCATCCATACATTAGGGAATGCTGGCAGGGAAGGAGGGGAGCGTGGGCAGAGGAGTGTGGGCAAGGGAGCCCAGCAGCATTGCTCTTAGCACCACCAGGCAGTGGCTGCTGGTGTACCCAGGGGTGCGGGGACCCGGGGACACGGAGGTGACAGTGCACAAAGCCACAGATGTCCTGGCAAGGGCCCGGCTGGGGTCTGTCTGCATCCGTGCAGCCACTCAGGATGGTGTTTTCCCCCTGGGCTGCGGTTGGGAGGCTGCAGTGTGAGACCCATGGCCAGCAGTGAGACAAGCCCCAGGCCAGAACAACCTCTGTCTCCTGGCTGGGGACACTTCAGGAGTGTTTCTGACCCAGCCCCAGTCCTGCCCAGCCTCCACTCCTGCCACCTCAGGGACCAGCAGGATGGGCACCCACAGAGTCCAGGCACAGATAACATCCCAGTTCCCCAAAAACGGCCTCCCTGCTGGTGTGCCCTCTCTCCATGTCATCCCCTGCTGCTGTAGCATCCCTGAGCTTCATGTCTTCCCTCAGCTCCGTGGAGCAGTGTAGGTGCCCCATGACCCCCTGCACCCCCCAAACCCCATGCAGCCGTGCCCAAAGGATGGCAATCCTGCTCTAGGCAGGGTCTGGCGGGTTCCACATCTGCCACTAGAGAAGTGGTGCCTTATCTGCTGTTCCTTATCTGTGCCTCTCTCCCAGGGTGGGCAGCGGAGGGGGGGCTGCTCTCCCACAGGCAACACCACCCCAAAGCCAAACCTCTGCCCAGGCCACCACCCCCAGGTCACCCAGCCCTCCCAGAAGGAATCTTCTGTCACCACCTGCTCAGACATCACTTACTGCCCTCCTGCAGCCCCCTCGAGGTTCAACCCTCCTCCCCACACCAGCTGCATGCGGAGCTGCTCTGCGCCCTGAGCACAGAGAGGGAGTGTCCCCACTGACAGCCTCACCACATGATCAGGGTACACATATAACCACCTACTTCTGTTGGGACTCCCCCTGCCCTTGGGGTCTGTGGGTCTGAGTCATCAGGGGCTCGCAGGGCATCAAACCCAGAGCTGGTGAGAGAGAGCTCCCAGTGTTGAAGCGACGTTGGCATCGCCACCTGCCACACCCAGCAAGGCTGGGATGTTCCCATCGCCTCCTGCCACAGGGATGCCCGGGGGTGACCCAAGGCTTAGGGGGGGTGGTGAGACCCAGGAGGCGAACACAGGCTGGAGGAAACCACAACATGGCTCTGCGAGCGGCTGTGAGGAAGCGCCGGGGACCACGGCAGCGCAGGCGGAAGCGAGGGGAGCTGGGTGGGCGGTGTCACCCCAGAAATGCCCAGGTCACTTGCTCTGCTCCCAGGCTGCCTGAGCGGGCAGGGGTGCTCCAGCTCGGAGGTACCTTCCCTGGGGCCACTCCCCCCTTCACAGACACAGGGCTGCCAGGGCCAGACCCAGGCAGCTGCCTCACTGTCCACTGGCAAAGGAGTCAGAGCTCTGCACCAGCCCCGAGGCAGCAAGCACCACCCTGCTGTGGGCAAGTGCCATCCAGACACGGGCAAACATCACCCTGGTGCGGGCAAGCATCATCCTGACATGGGAAAGCATTCCCACTGATGTCAGTCCCTGGGCAGCTCTTACCCACCTTTAGCTCCCCTGTGCTCACCAGCTGTGGGCACCCAGGGCAGGTTCTCCCGTGGGGGGCAGGNAACCACATACATATCCACACATTTACATACATAAACACACATATACACACATACACGTCCCCTTCTGTTGCTCCCAAGCACCAGCACATACGTGTAATCTATATGTTACATGTGCGTCAGTGCACACAGAGCGCCAGGACCCTCTGCCACGGTGACCCCGCAGTCCCCCAAGCCACTGGAACACCCCTTTGTCCCGGGGGTGCTGTTCAGCCACCAACACATGGCAAACCCATATCCCTCTCCACTCCTTAGTCCCGAGGGACCCCCAAGCAATCCCAGATCTGCGGGGGCAGCTCCCAGGGGGAATCCCAGCTGCAGAGCTGTAATGCTCAGCCTTCAGGGTGCCGTGCCATGCCAGGGTGGGCTGTGCAAGCTCCAGGGCAGAGCCCCTGTCCCCGGGGGGTCAGCAGGGACTGGGGTGCCAAAAACGCTTGTGGGCACACAGGCCAGGGAAGGAAACACCCACTCGAACCCGGTAGCACCACAGGCAGCCCTGGTTCCCCTCCCAAACCCTCTCATCCCCGGCCTCCGCCGCCTGCCCACGCTTGGCACCGTGCCAGCAGTGACCCCCCCTACCTGGGCAGGTGACAGGGACCCCGGCAGGGCCAGTTGGCAGCAAGGGGAGGGCTCGGGGATGGCGGTGCAAAGCGGAGCTTGTCACCCCAGCACTTCCTGCTGCAGCAAAACTTCCTGAGCCGAAGCGACAGCACGGCCAGCACTGAAACCCACGGCGTGGACACTGAGAACCCACAGCAATGCCCGTGCCAAAAACCTGGCACGGCTGACACTGAACCCCCAGCAGCGCTGGCACCAAATCCACAGCACAGCTGGCACAGCTGGGTCCAGGGGTCCTGGAGAATTTGGGTCACACAGCTTTGCTAACATTCCCCCACCTCGCCCCAGGAGGGTCCTGGCACCCCGGGGTCCCTCTGCCTGCTCCAAACTCCACTCCCAGCCCCCACTTCACACCTGCCTGTGGTTCTGCAGGATTCGGGAGTGCACTGGGGTGGAGGGGGGCATCAAGAGGGGGCTACGAGCACTGCTGTCCCCAAACTCCAGCCTGCTCCAATGTCGTCCTGTCACAGCATCTTGCCCCCTGCTCCCTCGACCTGCCCCTGTGCTGTGCTTCACTGCCTTGCACCCACCAGTGTGACGAGTTGCTCAGGCCTCAGCACAGCCTACACTGCAGGCAGGGACAAGGCAGGGCTCCTCACTGCTGGGGGGGGCTGAACCCCAGCCCAAGCCAGGCTGGAGTGATTGGAGTGATTGTGGTGCTCACAGCAGCCACAGCCAGCCACAGCCAAAATAAATACCTTAGCTCCTCTGTGCTGGTACCTCCGGGAAATGCGCCGGGCTCTGAGGCGAGGGTACCCCCAGGAGATGTGCTGGGGTTGGGGGTAAGGTTGGAGGTACCCCCAGGGGATGTGCTGGGGTTGGGGGTAAGGTTGGAGGTACCCCCAGGGGATGTGCTGGGGGTGGGGAGGGCGTGGGTACCCCACACAACCCATGTCATGATGCCATGCACCCACCCAAGGGTTCCACCCACCCCAGAGCAGCCCCACACAGGGAGCCCTGGGGCACCTGGCCCACCCCCCTGCCACCCCCTTACCTCCTGTGGGACACGGCCCTGGGGGGGAGCACGGGGCGGCGGTCGGGCACAGGGGGGCCCTTCAGGGACTGGCACTTGGCTTCCACCTGGTGCCGCTTGGCTGGCAGTGGTGGCAGTGGGGGTCTAGCCCTGCTTTCGGCAGCGGGCTTCTCCCCCGGGGCTGGTGGCGAGGGCTCCTCCGGGGCTGGCAGCGATGGGGAGAACTTGAGGGGGGGCCGGCAGCCCACCCTGGGTGGGATGGGTGGGGGCAGCTGGGCAAAGTTCGCACCCCGCTCGGGCTCCAGCGGCGGGGCCCCAGCAGGCACTGGCAAGGCCCGGGGCTCCGGCTGCTCCGTCGTGGTGCTCAGGCGGAAGATGTGGCGCTTCATGGGGACGGGTTTGCTGGCGGGGGGCTGGTGGCTCTCACGGGGCAGCGGGGCCTCGGCAAAGGCTTTCTGCAGCCCCAGGAGGATGCGGCGGCGGTGGCCGGGCAGCAGCACCCCGAGGCGGGTGAGCCCCTCATCTGTCAGCGCCCGGCAGTCCCACACTGACCACAGGTTGCTTTGCTGGAAGCTCTCCACGTACTGGTCAAGGTGAAGGGCGGCCAGCCAGGCGGCCACGGGCAGAGACCCCTCCTCCTCCATGGCAGGGGACTGGCCACAGAGACCCCGCGTCACTCAGCGCATCTCCCTCTGCCCGGCGAGGCTCAGGATGGCATCAGCACCTGGGGATGGAGACAGCAGGGTCAGGGTCAGTCCCAAAACACACACCAGCTGAAAGCCGGGGTCCCAAAATCGACATTCCCAGTGAAGCCATCTGGTTTCCCGAGGAGCTCCAACTTCTTTGTGCCCCCAGGATCACCCAATCCTGAACTGAGGGGCTGCATGGAACATCATAGGGTCGCTGTTTAGGTGTCAAAACATCACCACTGAGCCTCACAGGGGATGGCATCATGGGGCTCCAGCATGCTTCTAGGGAATGATATGTGAGCAGTGGGTGGGGGGTCCCACTCTAGCCATGAAGTCCCCCCCAGCCAGTCCCCAGAGCAAGAAGGAGCCGGCAGAACCCTCTGGGATGCAACTGCGACAGTGCAGCAGGGTGGCAGGACATCCCTGGCACCTGGCAGGGAATGTGCTCGATTTGGAGGCAGGGCAATTGTTGGGTGCACCCCGAGGCTGTCACCCCCCAGGATGCAGCTCCCCTAGTTCACAGCAGCAAGCCAGGATGGAGTGACATGGACAGTCGGATCCGGGAGGCTGTACCTCCCCAGTGCCAGCTGTTTACCTGGCAGTGGGGTGCTGAAATGAGCCCCTGTCCCCTCTGTTCCCACCTTGGCAGTGGCAGAGTGCTGCTGCTGAAGCCGCCGATCCAAATGCCACCAAACCCCTCCTCTCAGTCCATGTGCCCACTACGGTGTTGCTTCCAGCTCTGGAGCCCTGGCTGTCCCTGGCGCTGCTCCAGCATGGCAGCCTGGCGTGCCAGCAGTGGCACTCTACCCACCTAGCACAGTACCCTTGTGGCACCCAGGGCTTGGGTGAAGCGGGGACAAGGGGCTCGCTCAGTGTCCCAGCCGCTCCAGCCCTCAGGTGAGCAGCAAAGCTCCCGTGTGGCACCCAGAGCTTGCGATACGGGACCTTGATGGTTTCCCAGCCCCTGCAGCAGAGCACCCATCCCACGCCGTAGCTGCTGGCAGGGCAAATCCCTGTTATCCCACCAGGCAGCAGGTGAGATACCCTACCCTTCCCTACCCTTCCCACCCACCAGCATCACGGGCCCGGCAGGGGATTAGGCCAGGACGGAGGCAGATCCCAGCCGTGCCGGCACATGCAGCACTGCCGGTGACCCCGGCACTACTTTATTTTGGGTTTGCTGAAGGCTTTATTAGGCTGGCTAAGAAGGAGCAGAGTATTTCCTGAAGCCATAAATAGGCTGGGCTGATCAGCTGTCAGAGTCACATTTTCTGTGACTCAGGCAGGTCCCAGGCCTGAGCAGCGCTTGTGGTTTTGGTGCAAAGCGCACAGTCAAGAAAGGTTCACCCTTGGCCTGGCGTTAACTGGACACTGCCAAGCCCGTGACACCGTGGGGTCCCCGCACCTCCAGACATCATCATCATCACCATCCCGGTGGTGTCACTGGGATCCAGCTGCAGTGCCGCTTCCCTGGCACCTCCCTGCACGGCTTGGCTTTGCCTCAGGCTGCAAAAGGGCCTGTGCCAGGATCAAGTGTCCCAGGAAGGAGCAACAGGGAACCCCAGGACTGGCTGACCACCGTGGTTCCTCACTTGGCACTACCAGAGAAACCAGCAGAATCCAGGACCTTCCCGCTGGACCCAGCCATCCCACCCAGCAGCACAATCAGAATAGAATTCCCTCGCCCACCTCCACACCTAAACCCCCCTCATGTGTTACTGAAAACGGGTAAGTGACGGGCGCTGGGTGACATTGCTGTCACCAGATTCCAGTGACGCCAGCACAGGCAGGCTCAACCCCGGCAGGGTGTTGCCTGAAGAGGCAAACCACCATGGAGAAACAGAGGAAAACAGCCAAGGAGTCAGTGTCACCTGTTGGTGCCAGCATCCCTGGGACTGTGCCAGGACATGGATGCAGCGGTTGGACAGACCCACCAGGAAGGGACAGCTGCACCAGTGCTCACCGCCGGCACCATCTCACCATCATCCGTGGTGGCCGAGGGCCCTCGCTGCCGCTCACCGGGGATGGGGACAAACCTCTGCCGAGGGTCCCTGGTGTGCCGGGCTGGCAGCAAAACGTCACCCTCCCGCCCTTCGCCCTCACCGAGTAAATCATTCATTAGGCCCTCGCTGGATTCCCTCCTCCAGTCATTAATCATTTAATCTCTGTCCGAAACGAGACGAGGATATTCCAGACGAAAAATCAACCCGGGGAGATGCCGTCACCCAGGCGGCTGCTGGGGATTAGGGGTTCACCCCGGCCTGGGGCCCCTGCCGGGCCCAAATCCCAACCGTGCTGACCAACCGCATTCCTCCCCGGGATTAGGCAACACCACAGGAGCTGTTTTGTAAGAGACTTAAAGGCTGGACAAGTGGTGTGACGAGGGGACGGTGAGAGCCGCCGCCACCCTGGCACCGTGGCACCGGCACTCCAGGGACATGAGCCAGGATGCTGACAAATACTGGGGCCAGACCCCTCAGCCCCATCCCAAACCCACACATCCCTCACTCTGCCAGCGCTGGAGAAGGATCTGGGCATGCCTTGGGCTAGTCCCCGCTGTTTGGACAGAGCTCAGCCCGCCACTCTGCCCCCAGTCTTTGGTGCTGGCTGCTTTTTGGGGGGCTCTCCCAGCCCACTTCAAATGCCCTCAGCTCAACAGAGGGTTTGGGATTTGCCTCTTGCCAGGCAGGAGCCCTTGTGCTGCAGGGATGTGCCCACCCTTCCCCCACTACATCCCACTGCTGGGCTGCTCTGGAGGCCCTGGGCTTCCCAACCCGCAGGTGGGGCACTAATGAGCTCCTCAGATTAACGAGCTGTCTATGTCACGACTGGGGGTGACAGGGTGAGCACACTCCCTTCACTGGCCCCAGTAAAGCCATGGCCACTGCAGAGGTGACCTGCAGCCCCCAGGTAATCAATGTTACCCCTAAGGAGGTGCCAGGGATCAAGTGGTTTGACCAGGGCCATGAGTACTCCAGCAGCAGAGCTGCACTCCAGCGACAGCACCCGAGCACCAAGTAGCCAAGTGGTGGCTTGCCCACAGCCCTTCCCTGCCTGTCCCTTCGATGGCACCCAGGACAGCAGCCACGAGCCAGGAAAATCCAGCACAGGAGCCTGTCGGGCGATCAGAACCCTCTTGATGGATCTAGTTCCCACTGCAATTCCTCCTCCAGTGAAGGCAAACCCTGCCCTGCACCCCACATTCCCCTTCCCCAGGCCCGTGGGGGCTCGTTAATCAAGGAGAGCTAATTACCGGCTCATGGTCCCCTCACAGCAGCAGGAGGTGGTGGCCAGCGTGCCCGTGGTCCGGCTGGCGCAGTGGAGCTTTGCCGAGGGGGTCTCTGCCTGTCCCAGGGACTTCCTCAAACGCCACCTCAGCGATGGGAACTTTCCGGAAAGCCGAGCAGGGTTCTGAGCCGGGACGTGGTGCAATAACCGCCCTCGGCGCCAGCAGGACAGAGGGACTGAGCCCGGCAACGCGCCGACCACAGCCGCCACCAGCAATGGCAAGGCCGGATCCTGGGGCCGCTCAAGCCGCAGGTGACAGCGGGACAGGGCAGGGCCCTTGGCAGGAGAGGAAGGAAGAAGTGGGCAGGGTGGCCCCCGGAAAACAAGGGCTCAGGGGCACGGCAGCAGGGACCAGGCACCGAGGACGAGGCGTCCTGGGGCAGTGGGACGAGCCGAGCCCCGGCCACCGGACAGAAAGGGACGAGTGGGTGGGTGGCTGCTGTGTCCCCACCACTGCAGGACCGCTGTGGATGCACAGGGAGGGCGGCGAGTTGTCACCCGCCGGGGTTCCGGTGGGCACAGGGGACAACAGAGGGACCTGTGGGAAGAGGGATGGCCACCAGTTCCTTTGCCACCGTCCAGCAGCGTTGGGCAAACAGCCTCACACCACAGCAATTTTCACCTTTTTTCTGCCAAAATTAAGGAAAGCTCCTCAGCCAGGGGCCGTGGCCAGCCTGGGACAGGGCCAATGTCCCCAACATCCCCGCCAGATCTGGAGGATGAACCCGATGTCCCCAGCGTCCCCACAGCACCCAGGAGACGGACGCGCCGGGACTACCACAGACAGTGCCGTGCTTGGCTGGGAATCAAAAGCACCACATCCTCACTCTGAAACTACTCAACCAGAACCCTCAGCAAGCAGCAAACACACAAAAAGCAGAAGAAGGGTCCCCAGGACAGCACCCAGCAAGCCACAGACTCCCTCCCACCCAAACCCCTCCACATCCCACCTCGGTGGGTGCCCATCTGCGTGGCAGTGCCCAAGGTTTTGCCTGGAAAGGTGAAGTCTGTTCATTTTCAAGATCTTCTCAGCCCAGAAAATGTAAATGATATTCAACAAACACACACCCCCACCCCCCCAGGCACTGTTCAGGAATCCAGTCCAGGCTTGCAGTCACAATCCAGGGGCAGAAGAGATTCTCTGGAGCCTCCTCCCACTGCAAGGGGTTCCCATCTCCAGGTGGTTCATGTGGAACAGCCTGAGGGCTCCCACACACACCAACTGTGCCCAGGGTACGCCCCAAATGTGGGAACTGCCCCAAGACTCTTGTGCACAGAGGTGGAAGTTGGGGGATGAGGAGTGGGGTGAGAAGACAGGGACAAGGGAGCAGGAAAACCGGGCGTTCCTCATTTCCCCAAGGCCCCACCTGCATTCCCCTTGTCCCCTGGAAGTAAAACATGGGAAGGTGAAACGTGTCCTGTGCTGTGGCAGAAATGAACAAGGACACCTGACTCCCGGCATTCCCTCCCGGAACATTGCTGGCTTTCTCACAAATCTAGCAGGAAAGAGGCAAATCCAGCCAGAAATGGGCAAATCCAGTCCAGAAAGAGCCAAATCCAGCCAGAGAAGGAGCAAATCCATCTGGCAATGCTGTGACTGCCCACGGAGACCCACTGGGATGCTCTCAGCTCCTGACACACTTTCTGGGAGCTGCCAACAAAGTAGGTCAGAAAGGCAAACCCCACGTGCACAGCCCCACCACAGCAGTCCCTGTATCCTGGGGTCCGGAGATGTTTTGGGGGGCCCTGGCCAACAGCCCAGCTGAAGGCAGAGGGTGCCCTGAAGGCTCACCCTGGAGGGCACAGCACCTCCTTCCCAGCACTCAACACCCAGCACCGAGACTGTAAGAGTCCTTGTTTTGTTTTCCCGTAAGTGGGAAGTGAAAGTCTCATGTGGATGAAGTGGGGGGGGGGGGGGGC
>WEKX01010250.1:206790-252765 GCA_013390025.1 Pitta sordida
GGGGGGAGAGGGCTGGGCGGCTGCTGTCGTGGACTCTTTATCTCTTCTGCCGGGATCAAAGTGCTGGAGCTCTGGGAGCCGCTGTCTGGAGGTGAAACAGGCACTAAGCGCTGGGTGCTGCTCTGCCTGGGACTCCTCTGGCAAATTCCAGAGCAGGGGGTGATGGTGGGATCAGGGAGTCACAGGATGGGTTGGGTTGGAAAGGGCCTTAGAGCTCATCTGGCTCCAAGCCCCTGCCATGGACAGGGACACCTTCCGCTATCCCAGGTGGCTCCAAGCCCTGCCCAACCTGGCCTTGGACACCTGCAGGGATGGAGCAGCCACAGCTTCTCCGGGCAACCTGTGCCAGGGCCTCACCACCCTCACAGGGAAGGATTTCTTCCCTGTATCCCACCTAACCCTGCCCTCTGACAGCTTTCTACCCTAAAAAAACCCAACCCCGAACACTGCCAAACAGGAACATCACCATCTCTGTCTCAGGGTTCTTCTGCCTGGGTCGTGAATCACAGAATCCCAAACGATTTGGGTTGGAAGGGACCTTTAAAGGTCATTTATTGCAAAGCACTGCTGCAGTCCAGGAGCAGCTCATCATTTGGGAAACACTGAAAACAGTGCTAATAGTAATAATAAACGGTGCTGTACCCACGTGAGATACTCCTTAGGAGGCAAGAGGGAGTGTCCTGGATCTTACGTGGTTAAAATGCAGAAAAACATCCTAAACATTGACCAGAGGATTTATTTAATTAGAATAAAATACTCCTGCTGGTAAATACATTTGGCTGTCTGGGATCTGAGCAGTGGTCGTGGCTTTATCGATTGTCATATCATTAAATCAGGCTGGAGGGGAAAAATTAATGACAGGCCTGAAGACCCTGAACATAAAGTTCAGTTGTCCGAAAATCTGTTAAGTTGCTGAGCATCTTCCAATGATTTAACAAAACAAAGGGAAAAAAAAAAAAGAAAAGAATCCAGCTCCTAAACGAAATGTCAATGCATATTATGGCAGATGATGGGATATGAGTGATTCTGTCACTGGGCTGGGTGATCCAGCATTCCAGATGCTGGGGATGGTCTAGATTCCTAAATGGAAAGCTACTTGACTAATTCTAATACCTTTTTCTCTCAGCCTGTGACCAAATCCCACAGCAGGGGCTCCGGCATCCCTTCTGTTGGCTGCATCGTGGTTTAACAGGTTTGACCGCTGGATTAGGATTTTCATTAATTATTTTTTTAAATCAAAGGTAATTTATTGTTCAGTATGTCCTTCCAGTGTGTCTGTAGAAAGCAAAAAAGCCTTTCAGTGAATTCACAGGTGAATTTTCGGTAGCCTAAAGTGCCTTAAGAATCCTAAAATCACAGAATGGTTTTGGTTGGAAGGGGCCTTAAGGATCATCTTGTCCCAGCTGCCCTGCCATGGGCAGGGACGCCTTCCACTATCCCAGGTTGTTCCAACACTTGGCTTTGGACACTCCCAGGGATTGGGCAGCCACAGCTTCTCTGGGAAACCTCTGCCAGAGCCTTACCACCCACCAAAGGAAGAATTTCTTCCTAATATCTAATCTACATCTCTCATCTTTTAGTTTGAAGCATCAACTCTTTAGCTGAAGTGAAGGTTGGTGTCCTGTCCTGTGTCTCCCAAGGAGATGCTGAAGAGTTTCACTGCAGGTCCTAGGGGAAGTCTTCATGTTGACAGAGGGCAGAGTTAGATGGGATATTGGCAGGAAATATCCATCCCTGTGGCTGCCTCATCCCTGGAAGTGTTCAAGGCCAGGCTGAGTGGAGCTCTAGGCAACCTGGTCTAGCAGAAGGTGTCCCTGCCCCTGTCAGTCCAGTTCCTTCCAGCCCAAACCATTTTGTGAAACGTTAAAATTGGTGACACGTGNTTGGCAGGAAATATCCATCCCTGTGGCTGCCTCATCCCTGGAAGTGTTCAAGGCCAGGCTGAGTGGAGCTCTAGGCAACCTGGTCTAGCAGAAGGTGTCCCTGCCCCTGTCAGTCCAGTTCCTTCCAGCCCAAACCATTTTGTGAAACGTTAAAATTGGTGACACGTGGAATTAAGACCAAACCTTTTGCAGGAGAGTGATCCAGTGGCTGGGGGAAGGTGACCAGGATGAAGTTCTCAGTCTTGAAGGGGTTCAGGTGCCTCCATCCTTTGTTTAGGTGATGCCTTCCTTCCTGCAGGGGTTCAGTGTTGGGGTTCCCCTGCCCCCTCCATGGTGGCCGTGGATTCCTTTATTTCCTGGCTTTCCTGTGGCACACTTCAGGAATGGGGTTTATTATTTATTATATTGCTGCTCTCAAATGGCCAAATAAATGCAATGAAATGCAGAAATAACTCTGGCACCTCGTTCTGTGGGAATGGAATGGATTGGGCGCTGCAGTGTCTGCAGTGGGATTTTTTTGGAGGGCAGGCAGTAAGATCTCAGTGCAGGTTTCTGCCGTCTCAGTGTCCCACAGCGCTGGTGGGAATGTCTCCTCGGGGTCTGGAGCAGAGCACCCGGCACAGATGGAGCCGTGGTGTGCATTTCCCCCGCAGGCAGCAGCAGGTGAGGGGGTGTGAGACCAGCAGTGGCCAAAAACACCTCTGTAAGGGGAGCTGATCTCTGCAGATAGCAATCTGTCCAGCACATCCACATCCGGCCTCACCAGCGCTGAGAGCTCTGTGGCTGTGCGAGGAATGTTTCCCCTCCCGGCAATCTGCTGTCCGGGAGTGCTCTGCGCTCATCTGCAGAGGTGAGGTGAAACCAAGGGCGTATTTCCACAGTTTCTTCGCGGGAAGGGTTATCCAGCTCTGGTACAAGCTGCCCAGGGCAGTGGTTGAGTCGCCATTCCTGGAGGGATTTAACAGATGTGTGGATGAGGCACTTGGGGACCCGGGTTAGTGGTGGGCTGGGCAGGGCTGGGGGAAGGGGTGGACTCGGTGGTGTCTCTTTCCTGAGCCGAACGATTCCATGGTCCTGTGCCAAAAAGCTGCAGGAGGCCAAGGCTGACCCCGTGCAGCTCCTCAGGGAGGGTTTCCAGAACCATTGGATAGTGCAGGAGCTGCAGCTTGCCCGGCATCAGCCTTGTGCTCTGGAAATCCAGAACCCTGTCAGACCTCAGGCAAATCATCCTGGCTCTCCATCGCCCTGCTGGGTGGATCTCCAGGCACAGGAAAGAAAGAAAGAAATAACAATTGGGTCTGGGAAGGATTCTGCATATTTGTTCCTCTACTATCACATAGTATTAAATATCAGACTTTTTTTGGAGCAAGGACCTGCTGGATAATTTCATTATCATTAAACTTTTAATTGTAACCCTGGTGGAGAGAGCATAAACTTGCCGAAGCTGTGATTGTTTGCAGTGGTTGCAGCCTCCCAAATCACAGTGGGAGCTACCAGTGAAGGCTGCCAGTTACAATTCTATTCCTCTAGCTGGTAGATCTCTGTCCAGAACAGTTCAGAGCATCCAGAACCAGGGCACCAGTGCTGGCCACCCCTTCAGGCAATAAAAGGTGCTCAGGTTGTCCACCCAGTCCTGCCATGGGCAGGGACACTTTCCACTATCTCAATTTGCTCCAAGCCCTGTCCAACCTGGCCTTGGGCACTTCCAGGGATGGGGCAGCCACAGCTTCTCTGGGAAACCTGTGCCGGGGCTTCACCACCCTCACAGGGAGCAATTCCTTCCCCATATCCCATCTAACCCCGCACTCCCCAACTCTCCTGGAGCCCCTTTAGGCTCTGGAAGGGGCTCTAAGGTTTCCCTGGAGCCCTCTCTTCTCCAAGTGAGCACCCCCCAGCTCTCTCAGTATAGGAGTGTATTTGTTCTTGGGATAACTTCCTAATGGAAACAGTGTAAAGATTTCCAACCAGGTGGAGGAAGGCTGGCAAGACACCCAGAAAGGACGATGGAAAAGCCTCAGTTTGGGAAAAGAGAGGAGGTTAAGCCAAGGGGCAGAGAACTGCTGACTCCTGCATGGTCCTCGTTGCTTTCTAAAACCTGTCCCACAGCTGCCCTGCCTTGATACCGGCAGCACCTTGTTCCTGAAGGGAAAATAGGCTTGTAATGATGGATCTCGTTGTGGAGAGGGGATTTTTATGCAGGGAGGTAGTGACAGGACAAGGAGAAATGGTTTCAAACTGACAGAGGGGAGATGTAGATTAGATATGATGAAGAAATCCTTCCCTGTGAGGGTGGTGAGGCCCTGGCACAGGTTGCCCAGAGAAGCTGTGGCTGCCCCATCCTGGAAGTGTCCAAGGCCAGGTTGGAGCAGCCTGGGATAGTGGAAGGTGTCCCTGCCCATGGCAGAGGGGTTGGAACAAGATGGTCCAGAATGTCCTTTCCAACCAAAACCCTTCTGCGCTTCTATGACTTGAACATGTAGGGTTCAGAGTTTGTCTCATCTCTTTTAACTTGAGCGCTGTAAAATTCGTGTTTGAATTCCTAAGCTCCCTGCTTCCTTGTAGTCCACAGGGAGAACTGTGGTTTCATTCCAGCTGGGTTCGGTACTTGTTCTAGGATGAGCTAAAAAATGCAACAACCTGTCCCTTGATGAGAAAATTTTGGATACAAAGCGCCAGAGATGGTTTGGTGCCTTGTGTGTTTGGGGGTTGTCTTGTTTGTTTTCATGTTGTGTGGGAAAACTGCGAAGTATCTGCTGGTGACGTGGGCTTTGGAGATCCACTGAGCTGCTTCTGAAGCCTAATGGGCGCTCTGCAGCTGGAGGATCCAAAAACATGTTTGGAATCTGGGTTTATCAGCTGTGCTGCTGTTGGTTCCTTGGGAATTAGACTGAACAGAAGAAAGAAATAAAACATAAATAAACAAACAACAAAGAAAACAAGATGTTGGCGTTGCAGCCTTCGAAAGGACTGAGCTTGCTGCCACCTGGACATTCACTTCAGTTTGCTCAGCTGCGACAAACCGGAGTGAATCAACTTCACGTTGGGTCTTCTGGGCTGCCCTGGAAACATCCCAAGGATGCTCGGGATGCTGCCGAGGCCTCTGCCCCCTGACCACATCTCTCCCCTCTGCAGGTTGTTGCAGGAAGGTGTGGACGTGAACGCGAGGCACAGGCTGGGCTGGACGGCTCTCATGGTGGCAGCCATCAGCAGGAGCTCCAGGTACGTGTGTCACATCACGGCCACGTCACTTCAGCCCACAGGGGATTCCCCGTGAAGTTTGGGATGTGCTCCAGAGCTCAACCCCAGGGAGGTGTTCCCAGTGCCCTCCCTCTGCAGTTCCCATGATGATCACTCTGGCTTCTTGTAACCTTTTAAAGACACTCCTAAATATATTCAGTCTACAACTAAATTCAATTAGGGTTTTTTTTATTATTATTATTATTTAAGAGGGGGGGAAAAAGTGGAAAAGAAATCCAATTTTGTGAAACGCGGGACAGACGGGAGAATGAGCTTTGATGTTACAACCTCTCAGGGATGCTTTACTTAGTCACAAGTTCATAAGCAAAAAAGCCTAATTACTTGGGAAAACACAGGATTAAAGCGGTGCACAAAGGCTGGATATCCGCTCTCGGGCGACACGATTCCAATCCGTGTGCCGAGTTCGTGTGTGGTGCAAACTTTGATGTGTGCAGTGACAAGCTGGAAGTCGTGACCTCCTCGGGGAGCTCCTTAAGACAGGCCCAGGGGTGGGGGCTCGGGGCTGTTTGTTTAACTTTGATGTCCGAGCAGCGACGGGCCCCGTTTGTTTGCCGGTCCGCGGAGGGACGGGCTCGGGATCCTCCCACCTTTCCCGGAGGACAATGGTCAGCAGCGGAGTGTGACGACTGTTGACCATTCCGAGTGACTGGTGGAGCAGAACAGGGCTCCCCGAGTTGCAAAGGCTAAGAGGAGGCAGGGAGAAAGGCTGTTCGTGGGACAATAATTACTTAAAATTGGGTCTGAAATCAAGTGGAAATGCTAATGAAAACATCTCGGCAGTAAAAAAAAAAACCAACACCCAAACGTGCGGCCCCCAGGCTGGTCCCTGCTGAGAGGGCAGAGCCATCACTGCACCTGTCCTGGTTGTGTACCTGGCCAAAAGAAAAAGCTTTTGGCTGCGTTGGGTAAATTCTGTTTATTTTTCCCACGTTTGGGGTGAATACTGACTGTAATTGAAAATTAAGAAGCCCTTCAGTACCTGAAGCTCAGTAGGACTTGTCTCCGTGCAGCAGAAGAGTAATTAGATGCGGTGGGACTTTATGGTCTTTGAGGCCTTTTCCCACCTTAGTTAGTGGTGGGGAGTCTGTCCTTTATGGGGGCAAACATAAATGCAAGCCAGGCTTACTCCTGGTGTAACAGCTCCAGGGTTGTGCCAGGCCAGGCTTGGGCCCTCAGTCCTGTTTCTGGGGTAGGAATGTCCATAGTGGGGACTGGGAAATGCAACGAGCTGGAACGTGACTCACAGAGGGATTGAACTGTCCCAGGTTGCTCTTGCTGGTGGACACAGTCCACAGGGTGACCTGTGTAACCCAAACTAGGTGGTGTGCCTGGAGTGGGCTGGGGAGAGGAGAGAGCAGAGGCACCCTAACCCTTCCTGCCACAGGCAGGGACACCTCCCACTGTCCCAGGTTGCTCCAAACCCCATCCAACCTGGCCTTGGACACTTCCAGGGATGGGGCAGCCGCAGCTTCTCTGAGCAACCTGTTCCAAGGCCTCACCACCCTCGCAGGGAAGAAATTGTTCCCAGTATTGGTTCCCAGAGATTGTTCCCATCTAACCCTGCCCCCTGGACTGTCCCTGGCTCAGAGGTGGCCGAGGTGCAGCCAACTGAGCAGGACCTTCAGGTACTGTTTGTCTGCAACAAGATCGAGGTCATTCCAGTGTGTTTAATGTACTGGATCTCTCACCAGTTCCCCTCGGAAGGTTGCTGATACCTGCACAGGTTCCTCAGCGTGGCATGGGAGGGCTGGGATGCTGGGAACTGAGGTGAGTGTTTCCAGCTAAGAGGAAGGGAGCCTTCACCCCCCGATTCCTGCCTTTCCGAAGGTGTTTTTCGGAGAAGAAAGACATTTTCAATCTCCGCTGTACTGCTGGAGATCTCTGTGCCCTGTCCTTTAGCTTTGTCATGTTTCCCAATTTTCACAGCCCTCACTCTTCCAATTAGACAGCCCCAGTCCATATGTTTAATTTAATTCCAGAGGCACTGCTTTAATGATTTCTGTCAGTTGCCATCAGCCACAAGATGAAATCCCGTGTGCTGGAAGGCAAGTTTCGGGTCTGTCTTTTCTTTTTAGAACAAAACAAGCGATCATTTTCTTCCTCCTGGAAATGTCTTGTATCCAAAATGTGGCAAGGCATTAAGAAGTGTTCCAGTGTGTTCCCACAGATAGATCTCCAAGGGGAGGCTTGTGCCCGGCTGGGAGTGGAGATGCAGTGATGGATCTAGTGTTGAGGGACATTTAGGATTCCTTTTTTTTATGTTGGAGGGAGCCAAGGTCCCAATTCCTTGGCTCTGTGGTGATACAGGTTGTGACCGGGGTGTGGGCTAAAGACACATCAGCTGTGACCACATTTCCAGGAGCAGAGGGAGGTTTCACTCCATAATTTCCATTGTCCCATCCCTTGCCCTCCTTCAGAGGAGAGGAGTCAGGAAGCAGCTTGGTGTACATTTTGGGGACCTGTGCAGTGAAGGTGCTGTGTGGATGTTTTATATTTGCAATAACAGTCCCTCACACGCAGTGGTGTTGTTGAGGGTTTGTTCCGAGATTGGTGAAGGGTGACTGGTCTGGAGCGGTTCCCTGTCCACAGGCGCTGACATGATGAACTGCTGCAGTTTTATTATCTGTATTAGGTACATACATCTGTTCCGTGGAGGGTTTTTTTCACTCCTTTCACTTCAGGCAAGTCATTCAGAGCTGTCTGCAGTGGAGCTGGAGAAATACCTGGGTGCCTTTGGCCTGTCAGAGGGCTGAGGAGTTGGACGTGGCTTTCAGCTGCGATGGCAGCACGTTTGGAGGGCTGGATCCTACAAACTGGGGCACTGGCTTTCAACCACTCCCTGTGTGGGTGTTTTTGATGAGCAGTGGCCTTTCAGCTGTTCCTTCAGCTGTTCCCCGTGCTGATACCTTGGCAGTGACCTCTGGTCACAAACACCTCTCTTTTCAGGGACACATGACATCTAACGTCCTGCAGGTCAGGCACAGGAAGATATTGTCCATTTAGCAGGTTCCTGAACCACCCCAATCCACAGGAATGGCCTCTCTTCATGTTTTCTTACTGCCTCAAGGCTGCTAATGCTCCTTAACTCCTTTCTGTGCCTTCACCACACCTCTGAAGCATGATTCACCCATGTCACAAATGTAACAATTATCACCCTTCAAGGGGTTTTTTCCCCCCATTTTTTTGGTCTCGTAGTCCCTTTTTAGCTCTTTTAGAAGAGTCACTCATTTTCACCTGGGTCAACATTAAACCACCACGGAGCGAGGGAATGCTGTGGCTTCCCGTGCCGCAGGTAGGTGTGGACACGTTTAGCTCCATCTGTGGGGGAAAAACCGGAGCAGACGGGGACAAGAGTCCAAGCAGCCACTCCTCCCAGACCTCCTGCCCTGCTGAGTTTTACACAGTTAAGATATATCCACACAAGGGTGTCCTTTGTGTCCAGGCAGGACCTGCGGCTCCTGCCGGAGCTCAGGGCAGCGTTTGCATTGTGCCGATACCTCACGGTCATGGGGATCACGGGCCTTCTTGGTTCACCAACCCCAGCTGCCGGCGCCTTGGCCCAGGCACAGCGTCTCTCTCGGTGCAGCCCCAGTCCCCTCATTGATTTCCCCACCCCCTGTATTGTATATATGTATTTATTTATTGAACAATATGTTGGTCCAGCCATTACAAGCGAGAAAGCACTTTCCCCGATCGATTGAACTGCCCGGCCAACTCTAGCTCAGCATTGCCCTCTGAGTCATCACCAGGGTCAATTTAGATTTATATTCACGCTGATGAATAGGCCCTGCCTCTAATCCAATCAAAACTTGATCAGCAAATTAAAACTCAGCTTGTTGAGGCTGTTGAGCACAGGTGAGTTATGGAGGGAGGCTGGAGCCGTCGTCGACCCGCTCCTTCTAGGATCTGTTGTTTTTCCCAGTGCCTGGCAGCAAGAGGAGGAGCACAGGAGGTGTATTGGACTGAGAATCATGCTTTTGAAACTCCCTCATCACAGGATGGTTTGGGTTTGGAAGGGACCTTGAAGCTCACTTCATTACAAACCCCCGCCATAGGCAGGGAAACCTTCCACTATCCCAGGTTGCTCCCACCTGAACTTGGACACTCCCATGGTTGGAGCACCCACAGCTTCTCTGGGCAACCTGTGCCAGGGCCTCACCACTCTCACAGGGAAGGATTTCTTCCCCGTATCCCATCTAACCCTGCCCTCTGTCAATGTGAAGCCATTCCCTCTTACCAGGCCCTTGTCCAAAGTCTCTTTTCAGCTCTTTTGGAGCCCCTTATTTTGCCAGTCCTTTCTGTATTCCAGGCACACTCACATGCTGAATGCAGTTCCTCTGTTACCTCTCCTACAGGCTAATTTGCTCGACTGTCCCATCACCTGCAAATTGGATAGGTACAATCAGTAGTTGGGATTCCAGGAACGTCTGGCTGATGGAGGAGCGCCTGGAGGGGCCGGCACATCCCAAAAGCAGGAGATGAGACAGAAAGATGTTTGGAGAGGGAGCCTGGATGGGTGATGTGTTGTTATTAGACCAGGGCCAGGATTTTGGGAGAGCAGAGTTTGCCAGGAAACGATACCTGTGCTTATTTAACTTCCCAGCTGTCCTAAGAGCCACAGAAAAGTTTCCCACCACGGAGTGAACATGGAGCAGAGGGAGTGAGCAGAACAGTTCTGTCCCACACTGGGACTTGGGATCATTTCCCTTAAAACAAGGCAGGTGCAGGGACCTGAACATCTGTCATAGCGTGTGAGCTAAAACCGAAGGAGAGGGATCTCTTTGGTGGTGACAGCCATGAGAATGGGGTCCCAGAAGGGTGATTCCATCAGAACCTGTGCTTGCAAGGGCTTGAGAGGCTCAGCTCCCTGGTGGGGGTGCTGGAAGCCCTGATGGAAGGATCACAGGAAGTCACCTGCTAGGGCAGGATCATCAGAGGTTTAATTAAGCCACATAATTCCTGCCCTGAAGAGGTTATCCAGCCCTGAAGGGATTTAACAGAAGTGTGGATGTGGCACCTGGGGACATGATTTAGTGATGGCCTTGGCAGTGGTGGGGGAATGGTTGGACTCTGTGATCTTAGAGGCCTTTTCCAACCTGAAAAATTCCATGATTCCATCACAACCCTGGTGCAGTGCTCACCAGAGGTGGCTCTGTACGTGGCGAGGAGCTCAGTGGTGCCGGTGTAAGGGGCACACTCAGAGAACGAAATAACCACCTCTGATTCCACTAAAGCATTTAGAGGGTAAACGGGAGAGGAGCTTAAGTTAAATTCCAGATGTGAGTTGACAAGGCACAGCCTGCAGATACGTGTCAGTCAGGCTGTGAGCCGTGTCACCCGTGATGAATGCTAACAAACCAGTTACTGTCTACTTGTCGTGGGAGGCTTCAACCCCGGGGAAAAAAAAATGAAGAATTAATTGGCTTCAAGGTGCTTTCGGGAGGGGTGAGAAATCTAATCCCGGCCTAATGATTGTTTGGGTTCAGGAGCAGAGATTGAGGGCCTTGCACACCCAAACTGCATGGTCCCCTCGGGAGGACTGGTGTCACCCCTTCCTCCAGTGCCTGCCCCATCTCCTTCATGCTGCAATGTGCTGGTGGAGCTCTTATTTGTTGAAATGTCCAGTTGGGGTTGTGTTCTAACTTCCCCTGGAATATTAACATTCCTGGGAATGCTTGTGGGGGGGCTTTCCAAGCGCTTCCCAGTCTCTGAAGAGCTTTAGTTCCTCGTCTCCTACTTGTGCCTGATTTTCCTTCTGTTTTGCGGCAGTGTGGTGAAGGCCCTGCTCGCAGCTAACGCGGACCCAAACCTCGGGGATGATTTCAGCAGCGTCTATGAGGTTGCCAAACAAAAAGGTCTCCACTCCTTGGAAGGTAAGATGGTTTTTGTGCAGCTACTGACATTTGCTTTTCAGGTCCCTAAGTGTTTTTTCCTTGTAAGGTATTTTTAGAGCTTGCTTCAGCTTCTATTTAAATGCTGAGTAACTGATGGTTTTGTGGGTGAGCGTGTGTCTGAGGAGGGAAGAAACCTTATGCAGATGTTACGTAGAAGCAATCCTTCAACTTCCCAGGGACAAGTGGGGTTTATACAGCCAGAACATAATACAAATCATAGAAAGGAATGCCATCCCAGTGACCCACATGTGCTGGGAAAGGAGAAGGGTTCGAGGCTGTGTGTTGCACCAGCGGCTCTAATCCAGATCTTACTGGGAGATACAAAATGCAGAAAGACTTGGCCAATTGAAATAAAGCTGAGTGATGTAAGTGGTTGCAGCGAGCGCTGCTGGGTTTGGGCAGTGTCAGTGCCAGCTCTCAGCCCTGGAAGCCTTTCCATGGCAACAAGGACATTTTCTGCAGAGTCATGTCAGCTCGTTATGATGATTCTTGGCGGATGTCTCAGGTTCCAGTCTCGCCCCTTCGATGTCCCCATCGCTGGGACGTTGGTGCAGACTCAGAACCACAGAGTCACGGGGTGGTTTGGGTGGGGAGTGACCTGTGAAGCCCATCCAGTCCATTCCCCTGCACTAGCCCAGGTAGCTCAGGTATCTGCTTTCTTTATTGAGACCCATTTGAATTTCCCAGACTGCTTCCAGTGTTTTTATGACAACAAACAGTGGTTAAATTTTCTTGGGTTTGTGATCATGGGTGGAATCTCAGGGGGGGAATATCTGGATTCTCCGTGCCCTGTTGTGCTTCCAGCAGCCAGCTGCATGCTCAGGAACGCTTCTGTTCAAGCCCATGACCTGCTTGGAAGTTAAACCTTGTCCCGGCTGCTCTGAGGGGAAGGTGGGAGGAAGCCACGGGGGTTGTACAGTGCCTCACTCTGCCCTGTGTGATTTGCAGAGCCTGAGTCCTAAAATAGAATCATGGAATTGTTTGGGTTGGAAAAACCCTCTGAGATCATCAGTCCAACCACTCCCCCAGCACAGCCAAGGCCACCACTAACTCAGATCCCAAAATGCCACATCTACACAGCTGTTAAATCCCTCCAGGGATGGGGATCCACCACTGCCCTGGGCAGCCTGTGACAGGGGTGGACAACCCTTTCCATGAAGAAATTTTCCCAGTATCCAACCTAAACCTCCTGTGTCACAACTTGAGGCCGTTCCTCTCGTCCTGTCCCTTGTTCTCTGGGAGCAGAGCCCGACCCCCACCTGGCTCCCCCCTCCTGTCAGGGAGTTGGAGAGAATTCCAGGTCCCCCCCGAGCCTCCTTTTCTCCAAGCTGAGCCCCCACAGCTCCCTCAGCTGTTCTGAAGGTGCTCCAGAACCTTCCCCAGCTCTGTTCCCTCGATGTCCTTCTGGTAGCCCCAGGATTTGAGGTGTGGCCTCAGCAGTGCCCAGCGCTTGCCTCGTCCCGCAGCCACACTGTGACATTATCCACAGGCCTGTCTGTGCTGTGTGAGAGCCTAATGAAGGTGTAATATTTGAACCTTTCATAAAGGCACAGGTTGAATCAAGAAGATGGATCAGCGAGGCGACAGCTTTGACAGGGCGTTATTTTATATTTTTAAGAGCTCCCTGCTCTCATCCCTCACTGTGACCTGCCCGTGCAGCAGACCTGCTCCTTGATGGGAGGGGAGAGAGTGCATAGATCAGATCCCTATAGCAGGGGATGCAAAATGCATGAAACAACATTAAAGAAATGAGCAATGGAGTGCCAATACATAATGCATGTACATAGGCTTTATTTAAGACAAAGTATATCAACCAAGAAAGTTAATTGGTTTTGTCTGCATTCATCCCTCTGTAACGTTATATATTTTGGGGTGAGGAAAAGATAGGGCCACTCCGTTAGAAGTTGCATTAATTCTTTGGTTGACATGTTTTATTAAAAAGAATAAATTCAGCTGCGTTTTTAAAAAGAGAGAGAGAGAGAGAGAAACTGCCTTTGTTTTTTCCCCTTTTTTTCCCCAACATTTACATATTTCGTGTATAAATATTTTTTCATAAAAACATCCAAATCGAGAGGGTATGCTCCACAACCACTGCACAAAATATATTACAGACATTTATATGGATGGCAGGAAGGGAGACAGAGGGCTGAAAATTTCCAGGCACCCAGTGATTGATGGTGGACGAGGCTTCCCCTGACGCTTTATTGAGTTTCCGATGATTATCTCTCTCGGAGACATTTTTTACGGATGACGGCCGAGCTGTCACAACGGACCATGGGGGGAAAAAAACCCAACAATAATAACACTTTAATCTCTTTACTGCACTGCTCCCTAGTATCTCAGATTCATCTTCCCTGACGCACGCAGTTCATTATCCTGCTCCTCCCTGGGTAGGAAATGACGACAAATAAATAAATATACATACTCACCCTGTGCGCTTGGAGAAGGGACCCAGGGAAGGAAAGGAGCCAGGGCATTAATTGATCTTCCTGGAGGGACTGCGGTTCATTAGCGGAGATGATGGGCTTGGGCAGCATCAGGTATTCAGCACAGCGTTTTCTCTGTTCTCAACTTCTCAAATCTTCTGGAAATCTGTCAGTGGCTCTTAGGGGACACTGAGGGGGTGTCTCTGTGGGCCACCCGCTTTCCAGCTCCACAAAGTGGAAGGGGCTCAGAAGTTCTCCCTGTCCCTGAACCTGGGTGTGCTGAGTTTTGGGTACAGACTCTTCCACAGGGGAGCCGGACACACCTCCAGGAGCAGAATTTGGCCCACCAGGTGTGTAGTGTTCATTGGACAGGAGACAGGACACGCCAGGGCCTGTGCCAGGGCCTCACTGCCCTCACAGGGAAGAATTTCTTCCCAATATCCAATATGACCCCACCCTCTGTCACCTTGAAACCATTCCCCCCCTTGCTATCTGCCCCCGTAAAAGGTCATTCTCCATCTTTTTGGCTGGTGGCGTAAAATCTAGGTTTTCTAAAGCCTGACCCTTAGACCAGCTGTGGTACTGCAGACCTTTCCTGCAGAGCCATGCCCTGCCCAGACACTCAGTCTGGTCTGGAGACTCCCAGGATCAGGACTTTGAAGACTGAGCCATAGCAGAGCAGCGCTCTCTTCTGTCACGGGTTCCCTTCTGTTTGCTGAAACCATTATTTAGGTTAGATACTGGAAACAAATTCTTCCCTGGGAGGGTGGTGAGGCCCTGGCTCACGTGGCTGGGAGAGAACCTGTGGCTGCCCCATCCCTGGAAGTGCCCAAGGCCAGGTTGGATGGAGCTTGGAGCAGTCTGAGATAGTAGGAGGTGTCCCTGCCCGTGGCAGGGAGGTTGGAACAGGATGAGCTTTAAGGTCCCTTCCAAGCCAAGCACTCGTGTGATTCTGTGACAATAGCTGGAACAAGGCTGAAGTCTTCTCTCTGGTGTTCTCCACCCACCTCCTCCTCTGGGATTCATGGAAACCGTGTTGCCTTCATCTCTGCTGCTGCTCCGTGGAGTGGGGGCAGACAGTGGCCACCAGAACCCTCTGCTGGGGTGCTGGAAAAAGCCATGAAGCCCTTAGGAAGTTTCCTGTCCATTTGTGGGGGCTCATGGCACGTCCAGACGAGCAGTCCTTCAGTTCTGCCGATGAGCTGAGCTCTCACCCTTTGCTCCCCACAGTCCTCGTCACCCGGGAGGACGACTTCAGCAACCGCCTCAACATCCGGGCCAACTTCAAGGGCTGCACCGCTCTGCACTACGCAGTTCTGGCTGACGACTACCTGACAGTCAAACTGCTGCTGGAGGCAGGTGAGTGGTGTGGTTCCATCCCCCTCCTGGGCCGGGAGCACATCCCACAGGACTGTGGGGCTCAGACACAGGCCACACTCTGTCGTTGTCACGGTTGGGCGTGATGTACTGTTGGCTTTGATCTCTTTATCTTCTGTGTTCCCATTCATGTGCTTGTGGTGGCTGTTCTCATCTTTATCATTGAGTCTTCCCTTTCCCCCTGCAGTTTGGTGGCCATAGAGTCACAGAATCCTGGAATGGTTGAGGTTGGAGGGGACCTTAAAGGTCATCCTGTTCCAAGCCCCTGCCATGGGCAGGGACACCCTCCACATCCCAGGTTGCTCCAAGCCCTATCTGACTTGGCTTCGAACACTTCCAGGCATGAGACAGCCACAGCTTCCCTGGGCAGCCTGTGCCAGGGCCTCACCACCCTCACAGGGAAGAATTCCTTCCCAATATTCCACCTAACCCTGCAGTCTGGCAGTAGAAGCTATTCCCCGTGTCCTGTCCCTCCAGGCCCTTTTCCCAGTCCCACTCCAGCTCTCCTGGAGCTCCTTTAGGCTCTGGAAGGGGCTCTAAGGTCTCCCTGGATCCTTCTCTTCTCCAGGTGAACATCCCCAGCTCTCCCAGCCTGGCTCCAGAGCTGAGGGGCTCCAGCCCTTGAAGCATCTCCATGGCCTCCTCTGGCCTCATTCCAGCAGCTCCACGTCCATCTGCTGTTGGGGGCCCCAGAGCTGGAGTGGGTGCCCCAGATTCCCCCCACTGGTCTCTGCCGGGTATTTTGAACATTTCCCTCTGGCAGTTTGCACCCAGCTCATCTCTCATATCCCTTACGTTCCTGTGTGGAAGGGAAGAGCCCTCACTTTTCCAGCCCTGGATCTGCGCTGTAGACAAGGCACAGGATACGGGCTGGAAGTGGTGGAGACTCAGGTGCCATTGCCACCTGGGCAGAGTAGCTCTTGTGAGAACTGTTAGAAATCAGCTTGTGTGGTTATTGGTCCTCATGGTTAAATCACAGAGCCCTTCTCCTCATGGGTCCTGCTTCCCCCTCCTCTCTTGGGCGCTCACCTGGGCACCCTGGTCAGTGCTCGACTGGGGAAAAAGCTCTTCAGCACCAGTGAAGTAGAATGAGAGGATGCGTTTAGCCAGCTGAATAGGGATGTGCTGCCATGGCAACGGTTTTTATATGTCCCCTCCTGCTGCTCCTTCCCCGGATTGCATTTGCAGCTGTGTTCTGCTGTCCTCCAGAGCTGGTGTCTGCTGAGTGTGTACCTGCTCTTGTTCCTCAGACCACCAAGCTGGTCCACAGCTCTGCTTTCCTCCAGACTCAGTGTCCTTTATCTCCTTTATTCCTCCTCCTCCAAAAATTTCGACTGCTGTCCTCCCTGCGAGGCCACCAGGGTCACCTCAGGCACCCCTCACCTCTGCTCTCAGGTGTGTGGTGCCAGCAGCCTCTGCCAGCTACAGCATCAAGCCTGGCCCTGCCAGAGACAGAGTCACTGATTTGGGGAAAAATTTGGGGAGTGTTGTCGTCTTCATGGTGTGGGCATCTGGAGAGTTAATTCTAAGGAAGCAGGCACATGGATGATGGTATGACATAAGGTTCATTCCTTTCCTAACTAAAAAGATAATGGGAAGTAATGTCTGTGATGGCTCAACATCCCCAGAAGGGATGGGAGAAAACAACTGTGGGAATGCTGAACCTTGGTGCTCATCTGTACCAAATGTTTGCTGTCTTTCACAAATATTTAAAATAGGAGTGAAAGGCTGAGATTCTGTGGCATTGAACTAGGGGTGAGGGTTTCTCTGGGAGCCTGCCAGACACCAGGACCCCAGCTCCTGGCCATAAATTAACACTTGATTGAAAGTACCAAGGCAGCTCCTTGGTTATACAGAGTACAGGTGAAATACGGGTGCAAACAAGTGAAGGCGGCACTAAAGAACTTCTCCATCCTGAATAAATCAATGCAAGGATTAAGTCTCCAGCTGTGCCCCTGCTCAGCTCTCCAAGTGCTATTCCAATCCAAACCTCACTTCACAGAGAGGACTGTTCTTTTTGTTCCAGAGCTGTTTATCTGTCCTGGAGCCACTGCCGTCCCTGTGAATGTCCCTTTCTCTGCCTGGTGCTCACAGAGAGTCCTTTGTTTGTGGCAAAGTGTCTCAGCTCCAAAGAACTCACTTAGACCTCAGAAAAAAAAGCGTTGAACAATCTGTGGGACTGTGTTTGTTTGGGTACAGCCGGAGGGATTGTATGAACTCAAAGTGACAATTCAGAATTTAGGCAGAAGATGCGACGGTCACTCATCACTGTTCCATTCTTAATCCAGCCCCACGGAAATCCTTCTGGATCAGGTTCAAGAGCCTGCACCAAGAGTTCATTTCCAAGTGGAAATCCTGGTCTTGCAGAGACATGAGCATGTCCTGGTGCTCAGATCCTGGGGACAGCAATCCACTCATGGGTGTCTCCAGTCAGTGGTGGTGGGAAAGATCCCACTGGAGCCCTGGTGGGATCCCGAGGCTGAGTTTACAGCATCCCGGTTCACTTACTCTTTGCAGTTGTGGTAAGGATAAGGATTTATGAGGATTATTTGCTAAATGTAGTTAAGTTTCCCCTTTCTGTCAGGTGGTCTCTGGGGTGACAGCAGACCCTTCCCCGCCCTTTCAGCAAGTTTGGGCTGCTGGAGTTGGGCTTGCCAAAGGGTGTGTGACACGAGGATTTCATGGCACTGACTGGGGGTGTTCCTCTCCTCCCAGTTCCAGGGAATAACAAAGCAGGGGATCCCTGCCTCCCTGTCAGTATGATCTGGGATGAATACATGGCCGAGGGTCCTGGCGTGGACATGGAGCGGGGTCCGGCCCTTTGTGAGGGTAATGTCCCCCGTGCTGCCATTGACACTCAGGGGCAGGATGGCTCCTGGCTGCTGACGTGGAACAGGCTCCCCTTGCTCCTTCTCCACACCTGCCTTTTACCAACTCTGCATTTACTCTCCCTCACACTTCCCTCGCTGGTGCCCTGCCCTCAGGCCAAAGCCATTAACCGCCCAGCCCCTCTCAGCTCCAGCCACCCCCCACCCCCCTGTTGTTTTTGAAGGGAAGCCCCCCTGTGCCCTTGCCCCTCGCCCCACGTCCCTGGCCTTTTGTGGCCCATTCAGGGACTCGCTTGACCCCTGCAGGACCTTGCTGCCCTGTGGTCAGCATGTGTGTGCCCAGCAGACCGCGAGACGAGGTGGCGGCTCTGTTGTCCTTTCGGGCAGTTGTCGGTGACATTTCACAGTCCCCTGACCTGAGGTGACACCATAAACATCAGCGTTTGGGGAAGGGGTGGGTGGGCACTCAGATCCACGGGGTGCACCAGTTGCTGCTGCAGGCACGATCGATTCCAGGGGCTTTGTCTTTGGCTTGGAGGAAGGCAGGCAGGCTCTCCTCGTTTCAGAGCGAGCTGTTATTATGTCAGTGTTTAAAGGAAATAGTGAGTATTAAATAGTGCAGCTTTCTAACCCTGCCATGGAGGCCAGCCACTTTCAACCACCCTTCTGCATCTGGTGCTGCTCCAGAACCTGTTGCTTAAGTGCAGGGAGCTGGAGGAGCTGAGGAAGGCACTGATTAATGGATTTATGGAGATGCTCCAAGGGCTGGAGCACCTCTGCTCTGGAGCCAGGCTGGGAGAGCTGGGAGTGTTCACCTGGAGAAGGATCCAGGGACGCCTCAGGGCTCCTGCTGGTGCCTAAAGGGGCTCCAGGAGAGCTGGAGAGGGACTTTGGAGAATGACTCTAAATGGCTTCCCACTGCCAGAGGGCAGGTTAGATGGAATACCGGGGAGAAATTCTTCCTGTGGGGGTGATGGGGCCCTGGCACAGGTTGCTCAGGGAAGCTGTGGCTGCCCCATCCCTGGGAGTGTTCCAAGGCCAGGCTGGATGGGGCTTGGAGCAGCCTGGGATAGTGGAAGGTCTGTGCTGCAGTGGATGCAATGGGATGGGCCTTAAGGTCCCTTCAGCCCAAACAATCCTGTGATTCAGACCTAGGGGCAGCACTGCTGCTGCTGAGGGATTTGACCCTTCTCCCAGAGCGGGACACTGTTCAGCCTTCAGAGGCTTGGGCTGGGATGAGCTGTGGTAACCTTTCAGTAAATTAAAGTTAAAGCAGAATGTCGTGGGCACTTCCTCCCATACACACCTGAAGAACTGGGCACAGGAGCAAGTGTAGAAGCAAGGTTTCTCTGGTGTCATTTTCCTTGGACCTCAGATTGCTTCTCCAGGAGGTTTTCCTGCTTTTTGGGGGGTGGGGGGTGTGTGTCCATGCAGCAGGGGGTCGGCTGAACTGTCGTCTGCTGACAGGCGTAAGTGTTGTTTTCACACCGGTGTGTGGCAGTGCACTGCTCTGCTGCTGCACAGAGGGGCTGGGGGCTTGTGTTTCATACCCTGCCTTCGAAGTAGAGCACTTCCCTCCTTCAGAGACTGACCCAGGCTTTTTGTTGGCATCTCCACTGTAGAAACAGGCACATCCCCTCCTGCCAAACCCGAGCAGGCTCTGTATGTGCTGGATTCTCCCTGGTGCTCTCCTCATCCCTGACTGCCCTGCTTCCTACTTCCCACTGTCAGAAATCATCCCCTTTGCTTCCAGCTCCTCCTAGAGCCAGCACACAGGCTCACCAGGCTGTTACTGCATCCTGCAGTACATCCTCAGTGGAATCACAGAATCACAGCGTTGGAAGGGACCTTCAAGATCATCCCATTCCAGCCCCCTGCCATGGGCAGGGATACCTCCCACCATCCCAGGTTGCTCCAAGCCTCATCCAACCTGGCCTTGGACACTTCCAGGGGTGGGGCAGCCACAGCTTCTCTGGGAAACCTGTGCATGTATTGGGAAGAAAACCATTTCTTCCCAATATCCCATCCACCCTCTGCCAATGTGAAGCCATTCCCCCTTGTCGTGTCCCTCCGTGCCCTTGTCCAACGTCCCTTTCCAGCTCTTTTGGAGCCCCTCATCTCTAATGAGAGGGGAAAGAGAGAGAGGAAGGAAGGAACATACATTTGTAAAAACACATTCACTGAAGCTGCAGTAACCCAGCTGTAATAATTTGTGTATAAAAACCCTGGTTATAATAATCCAAGTTATAATAATATAATCCAGGTTGTAAGAATCCTGAACTCGATTTGCTGGTAAATTTAGCCCAGTGCATTTGTTGGTAATGCTGCACACTCCTCTCCTCAGTCCAATTTAATTGCAGATCTTGTGAGCAGGCCTGGTGATGAATAAACGGATTACTGAGCCAGCGTTTCAAGGGATGGGCTTTGGACATCAGAAAGCAAAAGTGCTCGTGGTATTCTCTGGAATAACCAGGTGCTAATTAATGCTGTCTTTTTGGGTTTGGATTCAGCATAATGTGCCTTGGAGTGTTTTCAGTTGCATCCCAGATGGAAAGGGTCCATCCTTCCAGTGGGAGGGTGAAGGATACCCCTAGGGAACAATGGGCTCCGGGGGTCCAGAAGCCACTTGATGGTTTTAACACATCCTGAGAAGGTGACATCAGGGTTTCACTGCACTCAGTGGGTTCAGCCAGCGCCCAGGTGAGAATTTCTCACTCCTTACAGCTCTCTGACAGGAGGATGTAGCCAGGTGAGCATTGGTGTCTCCTCCCAGGAGATAAGCAATGGGACAAGAGGAGATGGCCTCAAGTAGTGCCACAGAATGTTTGGTTGGATATCTGGAACATTTCTTCATGGAAAGGGTTGTCCACCCCTGGCACAGCTGCCCAGGGCCGTGGTGGATCCCCATCCCTGGAGGGATTTAACACCCATGTGGATGTGGCGCTTGGGGACATGGGTTGGTGGTGGCCTTGGCAGTGCTGTGGGAGTGGCTGGACTCGATGGTGTGGCAGGGCTTTTCCAACCCTAACAATTCCATGATTCTATTCTGTTACCCTGTGACTCCAGCTCTGCAAACCACACGGTGCAGAGTGAGGCTCTGCACAGCCTCTGTGGCTTCCTCTCGTTTATCCTTTAGAGCAGCTGGGAAAATGTTTAACTTCCGAGCAGGTCACAGCACATAAGTGGTGCTGCCGTGGATGCAGCCTTCCCCGGGAATGTGAGTGCCAGGGGCTGGCTGGGCTGGGATTTCTCGGGAAGCCACGGGCATGGGAGCTGCCCTGGGTGGTCTGTCCTAGAGCTTTGCTGCCCAGGCCTGCTGTTGTGCCAGAGTGCCTGCCCCTCTCCCTCTCCACGCTCGTATTTACAAGGGAACGTGATAAATTCCGTATTGATTCCTTCTGTTGCACTGTAAATTTTGCAAAAGATGATTAAATAGTGCAATAGAGTCTGCGAGAGCCGAGGCTCAATATGTTCTGGGCCGGTGTATCGACCCTCCGTCTGACCGCAGCCAGTTCCACTCCCCGCCACGCCAGACCAGTAATTAAAATCCTATGAGACTGGGATTTAGAAACAAATCATATCCCAGCATCGAGGCATCCAGCATCCCACCGTGGTGAGAGCAATAAGAGCCCAAGTGCCAGCACATTTCTGTCTGTGTCACAGCGCTTAGGAAGAGTTTTCCCCTTAGGGCAGGGGAGCAAATAAATCCCTCTCAAAGTGTTTCTGGGGACGGGGTTGACAGTGACATCGTGTTTGGCATGAACGTGACAGCTCTACACATGTGTGGGTGTATGGAAAAAGGGTGATGGATTTAAGGAGAGAGGATGGTCCTGTAGATTCTTCCCTGACAAACAAGATGGTGGATTGTTTTCACCCACGCGTGTCAAGTAGACGTAGACGAACTTAAACTCGGGTTCCAGTAAAGGAAGAGTGAAAGGAGCACATATTTGAGACAGACATTCGTTCATTCTTTTCCCTCTTTCTTCTTCCATTGCAACTTTCCCATTTGCCATAGAATCACAGGGTGGTTTGGAGTGGAAGGGAACCTTACAGCTCATCCAGTTCCAACCCCTGCTGTGGGCAAGGGCACCTTTTGCTAGACCTGGTGGCTCCAAGGTCTGTCCAACCTGGCTGGGCAAACTCATGTTGGAAAGGCTTCCTGTGCTTCAAGGGTGAGGCCACTGGACTAAGGGAGCACAGATCCTGTTCCCCGAGATTTCCAGGAGGGCTGCTGCCCAGCTGGGGCTGTGGAACTGGAGCTGGTTCAGGTAACACAATGTGTGTGCCCAAGTGGACAGTAAGGCCAGGGACATCCTGGCTTGTGTCACCCAGCAGGACCAGGGCAGCGACTGACCCCTGTACTGGGCACTGGTGAAGCCAGACCTCCAGTCTTGGGGTCAGTTTTTTGGGCCATCACAGGAGAGGAGGAGGCTCAGGGGGGACCCAGAAGCTCAGCTGGATGTTGCCTGTGCCCAGGAGCAGGAGCTCTCACAGCATTGGATTGTGCTGTGAAACTCAGGACTCCTTTCCTGGTGCCCAGGGCTTTCCCAAGCCTTGCTCTGTCCACCCTTTGGAGCAGTGTCCACGTGAGTCACTGATGCCACCGCGAGCCACATGCTGTCTGTTTGAAACATGAGCAGGCTCAGACCTGCTGCTCTTCTGCCCTGACAGGAAAGGGAGACGGAAACAGAGTCCTGGTGCTGCCAAGGACACAGGGGGCATTGCTGGGGTGCTCCTCCAAGTCCTCTGCGGGCCCTTGGCATCCTCCTTTCCCTCCTGCCATCTCTCCCTGCTCTTGCCACCCCCACCCCCATCACAGCAGCGGTGGGGGGGACACCCGGGTGCCACCACCCGCCGCATCGCCAGCTCTATTGACAGTTATCCAGAATCTGAAGGAATTCAAGACAAATTGTTAAGAGGACGGAGTTAATAAAATTTGAAAAATTGAGGCCTGTCACTCCACTAAACTTTTTTCGATCCCGCTGACAGGAACATATTTCCCCAATGAGTGACCTTCCGCAGCTGCCGCAGTGCCGCGACGCCGGGCGGGCGCAGAGAGGGAACCCCCCGCGCTATTCATCAAACATTATCAGCCGGGGCCTCCTAATATGAGCAGGGAGAGGCGGGAGGAAGAGGCGGCGGGCTCGCACAGCCCCGAGGTGCTGCCCAGGTGTCCATCCCCAGCCACAGACAGCGAGTGGGAGGTGACAGATTGCCTCCTATTAAGGCTGGGAAGGTTGGCGTCCCCTCGGCCGCCGCTGCAGCCGGCCACAGGGTGGGAGAGGGCAAGGGAGGAGGTGGGGACAGGGGAGAGGGGTCACCCGGGGCGCCGACGGACCGGTGGCCACTTCCACCTTCTATTAGCAAGCCAAGTGACACCGTTATTTATGGCGGCGTAATATTTTATTGCTGCCGGTACTCGAGGTTGGAATCGACCAGTTATAGAAGTCAGGTTCTATCAATTATTGCAGCAATTAGTCAAGTCGTCAAAGCCATTAACAGGGGGATTAGGCCAATATTGGAGAGCCATTATTGATAGATCCAGGGGAAAGCCAAACAAACCCTCCATCAGAAATGAGAGTGGGCCTCGCCTGGAGGATGTCATCATTTGGAGAAGCCAGGAACGTGCCCCGCTGCTCACTGCACGGACCCGGGTGGGTTTTGGGGAGGGGGGAATCATGGGAGCACTGTCTCTTTAAGGGATATTGAGTGGCTGGCCCCAGCAGTGGGGTTTATTACAATCTCACCTGTCTCAATCATATTCTTTATTTGGGGAGACAAGGCTTGCCATATACTCTGCGTCGAATGTTTATGGAGCACATTTTTCATTCTGTAAGCAAATATAGATCCCTGATGCCAATGCCTAGGAATGGCTAATCTCCCCGGCTCCGCTCCCGCTGACTCCCTTCACTTTGTTCATCTCTTCTGATGGCTGCTCAGCCATTATTGAGCACTCCTGGTGCTCTGCACTCTCCTGTCGTTTGCCGGTACAGCTGAGGTGCTCGGCTTGCTCCCGTGTTTCCATCAGGGTCTCAGAGTGGTTCAGGTTGGAAGGGGCCACCAGTGGGGTCATCTGGACTACACTGCACAGGGTTGCAGTGGGAGGGTTGGGGTGGAAGACGTCCGACTGCTGAGTGAAGTTATGGGCTCTTTCCCCACCAGGCTGCTTCCCAAGGCTCGATAACTGATGGGATGGTCAGTTCCAGCACCAGCTGGGGGGATTGAAAGTTCGTTCCCATAACCCTTGGAGTTAGGGGCCATCATGGGGTCACAGAGTGCACAAGGCCCCTGCCTTGGAGACAGCTCCTGAGATGCCGAGTCAGAGATGAATCCCAGGACCTTGCTTGCCCCTCTGTCTGTTTCCCAGTGCCCCTCTCTCCTGATCTCACCGAGATTCCCTCCGTGTATCACACCATCACAGTATCGATAAGGTTGGAAAGGACCTTGAAGATCATCCAGTCCAACCTATAATCCAACTAACCTATCATCTACATCTGGATCATATCACTCAACACCTCATCCAGCCTGCCCTTAAACACCTCCAGGTTTGGTGAGTCAACCTTCCCATCACTGCAACCAGGACCAATTTAACAGGGAATGCTCTTCCACAATCCAGTGTTGTTTGGGATAGGGATCTCTCTTCATGAGACTGTGCCCGTCCAGCCTGAGTCTTTGGGGTTTTTTGGTGTGGGCAGCATGTCCAACTGAAGTTGTAATGGTGCCATGTGGCTCTCACAGGACGAGGAGTGGGTGCTTTTGTAAGAGTGGATTTCCTTGTGGTGACCATGTGCTCCAGTCCCCCGTCAGCAGGTCTCCCCAGTTGTTAGCAGTGACAATCCCTTTTCTTCCTCCCTGGACACCCACGCGTGTAACCACTGGTTGTATGTTGTCTCTTTGTGATCCAGACACCCTCCAGAGCAAAGGTTGGGAGGGCAGACGGGCAGGATGTGCTTCCTGCTCCTTCTGCCCCAAGACTGAACTCCGAGCCCCTGGTCATACTAATTTCTTGTGCCATCAGGTGCCAACCCCCTGCAGAAGAACGAAATGGGACACACTCCCCTGGATTACGCCCGTGAAGGGGAGGTCATGAACCTGCTGAGAGCGTCGGAGGCCAAGGTGAGCCTGAGATTCCAGCCAGTTTGGTTTCCTTTCCCTAGACAGCAGGAGTTTTAAAGAAGGTGGATTTAACAGCTGTGTGGAGGTGGCACTTGGGGACATGGGTTAGAGGTAGCCTTGGCAGTGCTGGGTGAGCAGTCAGACTCAGAGATCTGAAAGGTCTTTTCCAGCCCAAATCATTCTTTGATTTTATGATGCAAGTGATGGAGGAGCACCTTAACACCCCTACAGCTCCATCCTTTTCTGAAAGGGTGTGTAAAAATTAACTACATGATGCATAAAGGAAAAAAAACAAACCCACTTCTGAAGTAATTGATGTGTCCATGGCTGTGGCTTCCTCTTCCAAGACAAAACACCCCCATTTCTGTGATGGGTTCTGATCCCTTCAGTCTCACTGTGTCCTCACACAGTGTCCCATTTGCTGCGATAAGGTGTTTCAAAGGGGGAAATGAGACACTTTTGCCATTGTGGTTCTGGTAAAATCCCAGGAGCCAGCACATTTGCAGAGCAGCAGGTTATCAGACAGCAAGGGATCTGCAGCTGGATCTCAAGGTTTTGAAATGCCTGGGTAAGAGGCCTTGACTGGAAAAAAGAATTGAAAAGATTGAGGGAAACCAGGATATAAACTGCTGATCAGCTCGGGAGATGTCAGGGGCATGAGCCAAGCTGTGACAGCGTGTGGAGGTCTGGAGAGCAGTTCTTCCAGAGAAAGGGCAAAGTGTGTCTTGGAGTAATAGTTGTGGGTTTAAAACAAGGTTAAAGTGAGCTTTCGCTGCCATCTCCACACAGAGGGCTGTGTGCAGGTTAACCAGCAGCCAGCTTGCAAACAATCAAAAGAGACATTTTTCTCATAAAGTGCTTAAACCAGCATCCTGGGGACGTTCAGGGTGGAAAAAGAAGCAAGTGAGCCACAGCTGGATGCTTGTTTACTTGGAAAGGTCCATCCAGTCGGTGGGATGAAGTGGACACCAGCTCCAGGTCAGGTCTCGCACCTCCACTTCCAGGGAAAGGGCAACTGTGTGCTCATCCTGGCTGAAATATTCTTTAAAAATCCTTCAGCAAACACTGATGGAGTCAGGGGAGGATACCAGACAGATCTGGCAGAGGTAAAGAGGACCTGAATGGCAAAGACAGACTTGTAAGAACTGAGCTCAATCCTGGGGCTGCTTCCCCTCCAGTGGCAGAGGGCTTCTCTCTCCCTTTTAGCCCTCGACACACGAGAGTTTATTTAAATTCCTCCAGACTGTTTAGCACTGGGAACCAGCTCAAGAGTCCGCAACACCAGGCCTAAGCCCAGGGAAAGCACACACAGAGTTCTGGGGATTTTATTTTTTTTTTTAAGAATAAAGGAAATCAAAATAAATTAAAAATACATATGAAAACTCCTTGTTATTCTGTCACAAGGATATGTAAATAAAATCTATGGGATGTGTCCATCCCGTAATAGTTCTGCCTATTCATTCTCTAGCAGTGATTAAAATGAGCAATAAATTCTCAAAGACTCTCGGTGGAATGCGGCTGCTGGGGAGGATGAAACCCCGGGAGCACCAGATCCCCCCCCGGCTGAATATTCATCACGGGCTGGCTTGGCTGTCTGGTGGTTTATATACAAGTACAATCATCTTCCTCAGGAGCAGCTCCAGAGATATATTTCCTTTCTCTCCTCCAACTATTAGTTAAGCATAAAAAACAAGGCAAGTTTCGAACTGTTTCGGGGCAGGTTTCCTCACCAGCGTTGGGCTCCAGAGAGCGTTTACCCAGCAGATAACTCTTCCCCCTCCCGCTCCTGAAGAGCTCAAGTGTTGTATTCTCAACTTTTCTCCCTCAAAACAACACGTGCTGGCGTCCCAGAAACCCCTCGTGTCCTGGGCTGATCCCCAGCAGAGTGAGCAGCAGTTAAGGGGGAATTCACTCTCATGAGACTCTGCAGCTCTGGAGACTCCAACATCAGGAGGACGTGGAGCTGCTGGAGCTGGTTCACAGGAGACCATGGAGGTGCTCCGAGGGCTGGAGTGCCTCTGCTGTGGAGACAGGCTGGAGCTTTTTCTTGCAGGTTCTATCCTAGGTAGATCTAAAATGTGGTTTTCTCGGTGTGTTGTCTCGCTCCAGTGTCCCCTGTGCCATGTGAGCTGAGGTGAATGCTCAGGGTGCTCCAGGCTGGCAGTGTGACCCAGCTGGTGGCACTGCAGGCATGAGGATAGGGCTCTCCAGGGTAGATCCCGAGCAGAACTCTGGCAGTGGGAAGCCATTCCCTTTATCCTGGCATTCCAGACCCTTTTCCACAGTCCCTCTTCAGCTCTCTTGGAGTCCTTTTAGGCACTTGCAAGGGGCTCTACGGTGTCCCTGATAGCTGCTCTAGGGACCCTCAGCTCCAAGTTTATGTGGAAGCAATCCATGAGTCTCTCTCCAGGAGAGAGCTCTGAAAGCCCCAGCTTCTTCATGAGCTGGAGGTGAATGTCCCAAGGAAGGAGATTTTTCCAGGGCTGTCCTGAAGGCTGCCACGGGTTTGTCTGCAAAACAGCAGTGTCTGGTGTCCCCAGCGAGGCACAGTGACACTGCCATCCTTGCAGGATCTGGTTGGAGTCTTTGGACAGGAGATGTGTGAGGGTGAGAAAACAAATCTAGGTGGAACAGTCATGGCTTTATTTTCCAAAATAAACAGCTCCTAATGGTTAAGAGCTGGTGAGCAGTGCCATTGTTCTCTGCATCACACATTACAGAGGTGGCACAGGGTCTGATTTCCCATCAGCTGCAGAGGGAGATCCCCATTCCTGCTCACCCCGACCTCCGTCCCCAGGAAATCGAGAAATGTCCTCTTGCTTGGGCTGGTGCTTCCTGGAGCACGTCCTGAGGTGGAGAAGCTCCATGTCCTGACCCAGTGCTCCATAAAGCCGCTGATCCCTGTGTTTTCTTCCCTCCGCAGTTCCAGGAGGAGCAGCGCAGGAGGGAGGTGGAGGAGCGGCGCAGGTTCCCGCTGGAGCAGCGGCTGAAGGAGCACATCATCGGCCAGGAGAGCGCCATAGCCACCGTGGGGGCAGGTAGGACCTTCACATTCCTCCTGCTCTGCCCTCCCACACCAGCTCTGCAGGGAAGACAAGCTGTTCCCTCCAGGCAGGAACTCCAGGGTGGTGGGGGACTCACAGTGGCTTCCCCACCCCTGGAAGTGTTTAAGGCTTGGAGCAACCTGGTCTGGTGGAAGGTGTCCCTGTCCATGGCAACCCAAACCGTTCTGGGATTCCATGAAATCCAGGCTCCAGCAGGCTGGGCTGGGTTTGACTCGCCAGTCCGAATCCTCTGGATCCTGTCATTAATTCCTGACCCATCCATACATCCCAGTTAATGCCTGAAAACGGGAGAGCGAAATAAGAGCTGTCGAGGCCAGGGCAGGAGCACAAGGAACGTGCTGTCAGAAACACAACCCCGTTGCCTCCAGTTAACAAAGAGGAGCCCGTTGTGAGCCGGGAGCTGGGAAGGAGCCAGGAAGGAGGTGGGAAGGAGCCTGTGCTCCTGCAGAGACAACAGCCACCCTGTGTGCTGGGAGAGCGGCTGTGCCTGGGGGCAGCAGCCCCAGCTAATTGGGGAGCTGTGATTAATGGGCAGTGCCTGTTCCTGACACAGGTGGTGTTTCTGCGCATTAACGTCCCTGCCTTTATGGAGGTTTTCCTTATTGAATTACAGGGAATGTGCCTGATACCCCCGCAGCCTGGGGATATCGCACCAAAAGGTAGCGGGAGACCTTCTCTCGCCTCCTCCCCCCTTTCCCTTCTGCCCTGTTTTTGTCATTTTCTTTTCCAGAAGGATGAATTTCGAGGCAGGACTTTTCCTCCCAAGCACTTCCTCGCTGGTTTTTGCTATTTATTTCCTTCCCAGCTGGTTTTTCCTGCCACTGTGTGGATCCTCCATCCCTCTGCTCTGCCCTCGCCGCTGCTCTTTGCTGGCGAGTGGACCTGCCACACGCCACATTCTCAGATCCACTGAGCCCGGCTGATATGTTTAATTTATAACTGCTGCCTTAATTGAATAATTGGATTTAATCCATCACTCGGTGCGTGATCCAAACAGTCTCCAGAGGGGCTTAGCCAGGAATACAAAGGCGGTGTGCGCTCTGGGGTTGGCAGCGCAGGTCTGGGGCGCTGGGGATGGGATGGAATCACAGAATTATGGGACCACTGAGGCTGGAAAAGCCCTCCAAGATCATCAAGTCCAGCTGTTATCCCAGCAGCCTCGAGCAGGGGGATGCACCAGGAATGCTGTGGCATCACTGTGGCAGAGGGAAAACCCCTCCCTGTTGTCTCCATGGGATATATCCAAGCCCTGGAGCGCTCTTTCCTGCCACATGCAGCAGGACAGGACTGGGAGAAGGTGGGTGGTGTTAACCAGTGGTGACTGGGCATCTCCAGGGGCACCTCCCAGTGCCTGACTGGGTGATGGTGGGAGGCAGGTGTGGGTGTTTGGTTCACCTTAACAAAAGCCCCAGAACAAATTAAGAAAATTAAATACTCCCTCCCCAGAAGACATCAGAAACAGGCAGGTCGTTTGCTGCCCTCCCAGGAGCTGCTGGGATGCTCCAATGGGGACATGCAAATGAGCAGCTAAAAGGCTTAGGATCGTGTTTCCAGGCACTTCCATGAGTGACTGTGCCCTGGATCTGTTTGGACTCATTTGCCTTTTCACTGGAAGATCACAGGAGGGATCAGCAGCATCTCCTCTCTGAGGTTATAAACCAAAGGAGGCATTTTTTTTCCAAGTGTATAAATGTGTATTTTTTTGTGGGGGTCTAATATCCTAAATACTGTGTGAGGGGAAAAAATTCCTCTTTTATATGGGTGCACCTTGTTTGCTGGTCTGTGGGGCTGCTTGGAGGTGGGGGGATTCAAACCCAGCACTTCCCACTTTCTGGGGCAACAACCCTTTAGGACTGAAGCAACCTGCTCCAGCTCTTCCTGAAGCTGCATAAGGAGGGAGGAAGGAATATACTTCAGGAATTTTGAAGAGAGGTTAGTGCAGAAAAATCTACTTTTTAATGCCAACATTCCCGGTTTTGAGCAGCTATAGTGTTGAAATGTTTCAAAGCCATGGGGAAATGGATGAGCAGGGTGATGTTCCTGCTAACCCTGGTCCAAAGGAAACTGGAGTTACCTGGGACAAGGTGGGATCATTCATGAGAGAGGTTTTTTTTGGTGTGTGCAGATCAGGTCAAACTTTGCAAGGACCTGCCTTGCATCTAGTTTGGGGTCCTACATCCCTGAGCCGCCAGCAGCTGGAAACGTGCTTCTCCAGGAATGCTGCAGACCCCAGAGCACCAATGCAGAGCCCGGATGGAGGCGATCCCAGGGCGGGTGTGGCCCCGGAGCCTTCACCCCGCTGCACCCCGAGCCCAGGCGGGCCGAGGAGCCCCACGGAATGAATTGATTTGATAAATGGACATTTATTACACTCACAAATTGGCTGAAACCAATTTCGGTCACATCAAGCGCTGATAACTGCTGGGGTATTGATTTGTGTAAAGTAATACAGTGAATTTATCAGCTCAATAGCGGGGCTGAAGGGCCTCTCGGAGACACAGGGCTGCAGTCACACCGTTACAGATGGACAAAATAAAGCCGGAGCACGGCAGCCACGCCAAGAACAGCTCCACAGGAGAAGGCCCCAGCGTCATCATCATCAGCCTCTCATCTTGGACGTGGGGGCTGAATGTCTTAATGAGATTTCAGCCCAGCAGTGTGACCTCCCTCCTGGTATTTATTTATTTATATGTTTATTCCTGCCAGGAGGAGGGAAGGGAGGTGCTCTCCCAGAGGCAGAGCATGCGTTTCAGGCGTGGGGTGAGAATGAAGACTGGCCAGCGTGGCCAGCAGCTGCTTTGGGAGTGCAAACTCTGAGGACAGAGGTGCTCTTGTGCCTTACCTGGCTGAGGTTCTCATCCTAGGAAGTGATGTTCTGCTCTGGCCTGGGATGGCAGCTTTGTTCCTCTTGCTGAAGCTGAACTCCGCAGTGGCCAACCCGGGAGAGCTTTCAGAGTGCTGCTCCCTTCCCTGGGGATTTTTTTGGGCTTTTCCAAACCTCGAGAGCACTGTGTGCTGGAACAGCTCATCATCATTTTAAGGCTGCTTGTGAAGAAGGGTTTACACCTCGTCACTCTGTTGCTCTGATTAACCTGCTGACTAGTGATCATGGAATGGTCTGGGTTCAGAGGAGCCTTAAAGTTCATCTGATTCCATGGGCAGGGACACCTTCAACTATCCCAGGTTGCTCCAAGCCCTGTCCAACCTGGCCTTGGACACTCCCAGGGATGGGGCAGCCACAGCTTCTCTTTGGCAACCTGTGCCAGGGCCTCACCACAATCACAGGGAAGAATTTCTTCCCAAAACCAGTGCTCAACACCTTCCAACGAGGATCACATGCTGAATCTCAAGCCCTACCTTTATGGTAGTTTTTTAATGGGGTGCTTTATAATCCCTGGAGTTCCACTGAGCATTTATCCATAAACTCTGGCGTTCTGCTGCAGAGGGGAGGGAAGGAAGGCAGCACTTAACCCTGCTGCCTTCAGACCCTGTACATACTGACCCCATGAGTGGTCACTCCATGCCCTGAAGCTGAAGTTTATTACCTTTATTACCTTGGCTGAGATAGCTGCAGGAATTGTCGGCGCTCCTGTTATTCCCCATCAATTCTTATAAAATATCCCCACCCCGGGGTTTGACCTCCCGTTCGCTGCCGTAAAGGGCTGGGAAGGGGCACGTGCAGCACTGGGAAAGGCAGCACAGACCCTCCTCTGTACTTCCCTGCCAGTGGCAGAGCATTTCCTCCTCCTCATCCTCCTGTGGTGGCTGTTTTGGGGGGGTGGCATGACTGGTGAGCAGCTGGAGGGCAGGACGGGATTCCCACCAGGAATTGCCCAGGGTTTCAGACGGAACCACGTTGCTGGGCGCAGCCTAGCTGATCCATCTCACTGAGGTGCCCGGGCAGGGTGAGACGGAGCCAGGCACTGGCCTGTGCTGCCTCTGGCTCTGTGCCCGAGCTAATTAAGCCATGACAGGAGTCAGGACTCATTAACATGGCCAAGGGGACGGGTAATGCATCCGATTGTGTCCGGGCATGGAATGGCAAATCCTCACAGCACTGGGGTCCCGCTCCAGTTGGGCACTAAATGCTCAATCCCAGTGCTCAATCCCACTTCCAGGGAGTTGGAAATTATGGTCCTTAAGGTCCCTTCCAGCCCATACCTTTCTCCAGTGATGTAATTCTACATGCCCTGGATTTAAGGTTAAATTGGCCTTTTTTTTGGCTATTTGGGCAGTGATGCAAACCTTGACCTTCATAATGAGCTACCACTACTTTCCGGGAAGCCCTTCTGGCTTTCCCTGAAGAGATTAGGGATTCAGTCCCACTCTCTTCCTAAGTGGCTGCAGCGGTTAATCACCCTCATTATTAAAACTGCTCTGCTTTATTTCTAGTTTGATGCTCTCACTCTGGCCCCTGGAGCACCTTCATTTTCTCTGTAGCTGCGCGAGTCCGGTGCCTTCTTGGAGAGATCCTTAATTTGTGTGGTCAGGTCACTCCTCACACCCCTCCTCGTTAACTGCTGCTCCTTGGTTTGTTCTTGCAGTGAGCCTTTGCTCTGGTTTTCCTGATCCTCGCTGGATCTGTCGGCTCCCACCCTCCCTGGGTCTCCTGGAATACGAACCTGGGCTCCCAGGAGCTCGGTTTCCTGCAGGTTTTGTAGCTCCAGGTTCCCATGAGGCTCCTCCATGCAGCCCTACAGTCCAGCCACTGGAATACCTCCCGTGAGCTGCTGCTGTTTAACATCTTCCCAGCGTATCCCTGCTGGCAGAGGCAGCATTTCCCTGTCCTGGCTCTAGGCTGTCACAACCCACTTCTTTCCATACACAAAATGGAAGTTTTTTATATTTTTACATGCAAATCTTTTTACATGCAAAGAAATGGAACCATTTATTCCATATTTCCCATATCGGATTGGGAATTCTTGCCAATTTCTTGGCGTTCCATGCCGAGGACACCTTTCCTTATGTACCTTCCATTTTCCCAGATTTTCAGTTTTATGGGCTGACTTTGGGGTTGAATTTCAGAATTCCACGATTTTAAAGGTTGCTCTCATGCTCTTCTGCCAGCTCCGGGAAGAAAAGGATTCCACAGCTCCCCATGGAGTGCCCTTTTCCAGGGAGACACAGGGCTGAGGGGCAGGGACAGCAGCCAGAAGGAGATGAGGGGACTGTGGTGTGAGGGTGACAGTCACAAAGAGAAGTGTGTTTACTTTTCCTTGTCGTCATTCCTGCCTTTGCCATGAACGCCACTGAAAGGCAGCAGAGGCCGAGCTTTGCCGTGCAGCATTCCAGGAGCTTTGATCCAAAACTGCAGCTGTGCTCATCCCACTTCCAATGCTGTTGGTTTCCCCTGCTTACTTTAAAAATCCTGCCTGTTACCATTTTGGGGGGGGGGCCTTGCCCTTCTCCTGGTCCGGCTGGAGCTGGGCACCTGATCGTGGGCCATTGCTGGGCACAGCCCCCCGTCGCCCTCACTCTGCACAGTGTGTGTTCCCTCCTACAAAACCACCTTCACAACATTCCCCAGGGCAGGAGTGACTGTTCCTGAGGCTGGATTTAAATGCTGTGGGGTTGGGGTGTCACTTGATCTCTCGCGTTGAGCTGGGAGCTGGTCTGATCCACGCCAGCCACTCCTGTGCTCCAGAGGCCAGATCCAGCCAGCAGAGGAGGAGATTGGCTGTTTTGGCCTCAAAAGCAGTTCCTCCTCCAGCTGAGCCCAGTGCAGGCATGTTACTGGTCTGGGGAACACACTTACAGAGCCTGGGGCTGCTCCAGGGGGCTGAAGAGCACCTTGGGGAGCAGTGGGGGTAGGAGCCATCACCCACCCTGCACAGCTGATCCAGGAAGGGCTGTGCTGGTTGGACTGGGAGTTCAGGGTGGAATCAGGGCCCTTGCCTTCTGTAAAATTTTCCACTGTTATGTCACCCAGGACGCGCTCGGGTGCTGCTGTCCAGGAGATAATCATCGCTCCTTTCCCAATCCTTGCACCAGATCAAAGTGTTTGTGACCTTCAACCACCTCCCTCTTCCCATTCCTCGCCAGAAATAACCCATAAACCTCTTCAAACCCGTTTGTTTCGTTTTTTTTTCCCCTCGCAGGAAGGTTGCACTTGGGAGCTGGCGGGCTGCACGCTCTCCATCCCTCCGTCCGTCCATCCATCCTTGTCCCCCCCCACCCCTCCCTTCCCTGCCGTCTCCCTGGCAACGCTGAGTGCACATCCTGGAAAACTTTATCCGAAATCTGCTCTGGGCAGCTTTCCAAATCCATGCTAACCTTATTAGGTGTCTCTGGGGCCTTGGCTGGCTAATCAAATTAGAGAGCACTAATGGCAGGGAGGACTGGGAGTGGGTAGAGAGCAGTAAAACATAGTGTATACTTAGTGATAATTACACTTGCTTTGTGGCATTGATTTATATGCCTCAAACACACACACCCTCCCTCCCTTCCCTCTTTTTTTTTTTGTTTTCATTGTCTTCAAACGCAGCTATTCGGAGGAAGGAAAATGGCTGGTACGACGAGGAGCACCCGCTGGTCTTTCTTTTCTTGGGATCATCTGGAATAGGTAACGTTTGGGTGGTGCTGAGGGGAGAAGGGGGCAGGAGACACCTCACCCACCGTCCCCACATCCAGCCTCCTGCTGAGTTATCCTGGGGAGGGGGGACAATCCAACCCTCCAAAAGTGGTGTTTTAACAGCTGTCCAGTGGGAGCCCCTCTATTCCGGTGGGAATGGTGGGGTAATGGTGGCAATTTGCTGCCTGCAAACTGAATCTGTGCTTGTCTTGCTCCTGTGGGCACAGATTGCTCTGGAACGGCGGGATTTTATTGACACCGATAAGATTTGTCCTCCAGCACAATCAAATGCCACATGACAGCTGATCAGTTCATGAAATGATCCAAATGACTTTTAGTCGTGGCGAAAAAAAAACCCCAAAAACCCAACAAAAAAACAAACAGAACAACAAAACAGCTTTGAAGTAACTGGGCTGTGACATTTGGAACAACCTCAGGTCTCTTCCTGCCTCCCGTGGGGCCGATGCTGCAGCTCTGGAGGAGTTAAAGGACACAGGGACACAGGCACAGAGCAGTGCCAGGCCAAGCACTAACTCCAGAGGAGTTGCTGTAAGGCTGGATAAAACCAGGATAAATTTTTTTGGTACTTAGCTGCCCCATTTACAGCAGGTCTGAAGGCTCAGGGGTGTAAATTGTTGGCTCTTCCATCTTCCTTTCTTTCCTTCCTTTCTTTCCTTCCTTCCTTCCTTTCCTTCCTTCCTTTCCTTCCTTTCCTTCCTTCCTTTCCTTCCTTTCCTTCCTTCCTTTCCTTCCTTCCTCCCTTCCTTCCTGCCTTCCTGCCTTCCATCCCTCCCTCCTTCCCTCCCTCCTTCCTTCCCTCCCTTCTTCCTTCCCTCCCTCCTTCCCTCCTCCCTTCCTTCCCTGCAATACAGCTGTGGCCAGATGTGCAGTACTCCAGAATCACACTCCAGATGTGCCATTCTTTATTTAAGAGTGTGCAAAGCATTGCACAAGATACTCTCAATGTTGAGGGTAAATACAGCAAAATTCTGATCCACCTGCATCTTTCTGTGGGAAAACACTCAACAGCTCTGTGCCCATCCTGTGAGAATCAATTCCAGCTGGAGTAGCCAGTGCAGAGGTTCCCCTCATCCTGCCCAGCCTGGGAAGCCCAGAGATGACCCAGCAGTACCTGCTTCCCAAATGAAATGTGGTTGCAGGGGGTGGATTTGGCAGAGCTGACAGGTGAGGCAGAAGATGGACAGATCTGGTTTAACGTGAGTCTCTTCTTTCCATCTCTGGGAACAGGTAAAACGGAGCTGGCCAAGCAAACAGCCAAGTACATCCACAAGGATGTCAAAAAGGTAATGGCTCATGCCAGCTTCTCTGGGAAACCTGTGCCAGGGCCTCACCACCTTCACAGGGAAGAATTCCTTCCCAGTACCCCACCTAACCCTGCCCTTTCTCCGTGTGAAGCCATTCCCTGTGTCCTGTCACTCCTTGTCCCAAGTCCCTCTCCAGCTCTCCTGGAGCTCCTTTAGGCTCTGGAAGGGGCTCTGAGGTCTCCCTGGATCCTTCTCTTCTCCAGGCTGAACACCCCCAGCTCTCCCAGCCTGGCTCCAGAGCTGAGGGGCTCCAGCCCTCGGAGCATCTCTTTGGCCTCTACCAGACTCACTCCAGCAGCTCCACACCTGTCTGATGTCAGAGCCCCAGAGCTGGAGGCAGCTCTGCAGGTGTGGTGTCACCAGAGCAGAACAGAGGGGCAGAATCCCGCCCCCACTCCTGTGCTGCCCATGCTGTGGGATCAACCCAGGACACGGGTGACCCTGTCCGTGTCGCCAGGATATTTAAATCATAAAAAATTTACAAGTGTTTAACAACACTCGTGTTCCCTGTTGGATCTCACTCTCGTTTTGACATCCTGCCTTGTGAACGGGGATTTTTTTTTGCCCCTATTACTGATATCACTAAATTGTTAGAAGGATGCAGTTCTAGAAATCTATTTTCCATGTCTTCAGCTTCACCGCTTGTCACATCATGGGATGGCCCTGATAGTCCCTTCCAGCCCAAAGCATTCTGTGATCCTGTGATTTCCCCAAGTACCAAGTGACAGGACTAGAGAAAATGGCCTCAGGTTGCACCAGGGGAGGTTCAGATCACCCACAAGCCCGGTCCACCTCAGCTGTATAATTTTTGTCGGAGGGGCATTGCATTCTTCCTGTGATTGATTCCCAAAAAGCTGAACCACAAGGATATCCAATTTTCAGCCTCATCAGTGTTGCCCCAGCTCTGGCAGATTGATCAAACCTCATCTTAAGTCTCTTGCAGGGTTTCATCAGGCTGGACATGTCGGAGTTCCAGGAGAGGCACGAGGTCAGTAAATGGGCTTGGGGGGGGTGAGGAGGGGAAACCTTCAAGTTTAATCCAGAAAAAAAATAAATGGGTCCCAAATCTCTTTGGAGGGCAAGGTCCCAGTAGTGAGGGTAGGAAAACACTGGGACAGATTTGGAGCAACCAGGTCAAGTGGAAGATGTCCCTGCCCATGCCAAGGGGGGTGGAATTAGATAATCTTTAAGGTGCTTTGCAACCCAAACTGTTCTATGATTCTGGATAACCCGTAGGCCTGGGTTGCCCTAAGACTCACCAAAGTTGTCGTTTTTGCCAAAACATTTCTGGTCTCAGAAATATTCTGAATAACCTTCTAAATTTTTAAACCTCATTTAAAGAAACACCGTGTCAAGAGGACATAGGAAAATTATTTCACTTGTGGCTTCTCCACGAGCTTTGGTTCTCCACCAGAGCCACCTGCCACTCGTAATCCTTTGAGTTCTTGCTCTTGAAAAGGCTAAAGGGGATGAAACCAGGCCTTGGACGTGTGGGACAGGTTGCCCAGAGCCTGCATAGCAAGGCAGGGATGCCTCCCACGCCTACTCCTTGAATTCTACTGGGTCATGCTCCGGGCAGGCTAATTGCTCAATGTTTATTTTGCTTAATTGTTGCTTATTAAGCTGATTCTGGCGTACCTGGGGTGCGATGGGTGTCACAAAGAAGGCAGAACTTGATTTATCAGCAGCAAAGAGCAGTGGCTGCCTGCCAAGCTACCGGGAGGGCTTCGCTCCCGTGGATCAACCTTCATCTCTCCCGCTCCTTCCCTCCCAAGGTGGCCAAGTTCATCGGCTCCCCCCCGGGCTACGTGGGCCACGAGGAAGGTGGGCAGCTCACCAAGAAGCTGAGGCAGTGCCCAAACGCCGTGGTGCTCTTTGACGAGGTGGACAAAGCCCACCCAGATGTGCTCACCATCATGCTGCAGCTGTTCGATGAGGTAAAGCTGCATTTCGGGGGGTGAGGGGTGGTGGATGGAGGGGGTCAAAGAGTTGTTGTATCATGGGATGGTTTGGGTTGGGAGGGATTTTGGAGCTCAGCTGGTTGCACCCCTGCCATGGGCAGGGATATCTTCCACTATCCCAGGCTGCTCCAGCCTGGCCTTGGGCACTTCCAGGGATGGGGCAGCCGCAGCTTCTCTGGGCAACCTGTGCCAGGGCCTCACCACCCTCTCAGGGAGGAATTTCTTCCCAGTATCCCGTCTAACCCTGCCCTCAGGCACTGGGAAGCCATTCCCCCCTGTCCTGTCCCTCCAGGCCCTTTTTCAAAGGTCCCGATCTGTCCTCAGAGGCCACCAAACTCCAGAGCAAGATGCTGGAAGCTTTTGGAGGGTTTTTTTTTGTTTCTCTTTTAAGGATTAATAAGATCATTTTTCTTGCATAGATCATCGCAGCAGCAGCTCAATGTGAAATCAATTTCTGTACCAGGCACTTGACAGGGCAATAACCCAAATGTTAATCTCAAGCACCCAACAAGGATTTGTGTCAATGTGCTGGATCTCTGCTGCTGGAGACGGATCGAGGAAAGAAACAGCCTGGGGAGATGCTGCTTTTTTTCCCCCTTATTTTCCTCTCTCTTTTTTTTTTTTTATTTTATTAATCAAGAGCACTGACACTCAGGAAAAGTTCCTGGATTGTTTCTGTGGGGCTGAAGGTCGATGACACACTTGAGTGTGGTGCTGGGCAGACATGGATTGCCAGGTGATCCCAGAGGGATGAGGGGTGCTCTGCTGCTCAGGTCACTCCGTTATAGCCATCACCTGGCTGTTTGTGGGCTCTGCCCAGCCCAAACCACAGCCACAGGCAGCGTTAGGGTCAGGGTCAGGGTTAGGATTAGGATTAGGATTGGTGCTGAGACAAGCCTGGGGCTCATATCAGACCTAGAACCACTGCAGGGAGGTGGGCAGAGGGTCAAAGGCTGGGGAGTTCAGTATGGGCAGCCACACAGTCTTGGAATCATGGAATCACTGAAGCTGGAAAAGCCCTCTGAGGCCATCGAGTCCCGCCATTCCCCAGCACTGCCAAGGCCACCACTAACCCCTGTCCCCACGTGCCACATCCACACGGCTTTTAGATCCCTTCAGGGATCCAACCACTGCCCTGAGCAGCCTGTGCCAGGGCTGGACAACCCTTTCAGTGAAGGAATGTTTCCTAATATCCAGCCTAAACCTCTCCTGGTGCAACTTGAGGCCATTTCCTCTTGTCACCCGGGAGAAGAGACTGGTCCCTTCCACCCCAAACTCCCACCCCCTGGTGTTTTGGCCACGTCCCGTGGCACCTGCTGACGCTGCCCGTGTTGTGTGGGTGTTGTTGCAGGGCAGGCTGACGGATGGGAAGGGCAAGACCATCGACTGCAAGGATGCCATTTTCATCATGACCTCCAACGTGGGCAGCGAGGAGATCGCCCAGCACGCGCTGCAGCTCCGCCAGGAGGCCGCGGAGATGAGCAAGAAAAGGCTCGTGGAAAACTTAGGTACCGGAATTTCCGTGTCCTACCACAGGTCCCTGAAGAATCTCTCTCCTCCCTGACACGGCTGCTCATGAAAACAGCTCAGCCATTGCTCTGCAAGGGCCACAGCCAGGCCCTTCATTCCCTGCTGGTCAACATGACAGGAAGTCATGGAATCACACAAGGGTTTGGGTTTGGTTTGGTTGGACTTTAAAGCTTGTGGTGTTCCAACCTCAAGACGGACGGGGACACCTTCCACTAGACCAGGGTGCTGCAAACCCCATCCAGCCTGGCCTGGAGCACTTCTAGGGAACTGAGCACAGGAGAGGTTGGACACAGCCTTCTCCAAAGCTGTGGTCTCCCTCTTAAGGATGGAATCCCATAAAATGAGGATTTCAGAGCAGGTAGATTGGATCTGGGTGGTCTTTAAAGTCCCTCTCAACCCAAACCCTTCTGACATTCCATGATTCCCTTTATCTCCCCACCTATCTCTTTCTTTTGGGAACCTTCCAAATGCTTCTTGGAAAGGGCTGTGCTTGGTTCAGGGGCTCATATTAAAGAGGAAGAGTGTTGTTTCCTCACAGTCCTTCCCAAAAGGACTGAGCTTAATCAATTTTACTTCCCCTGTGGAATGAGAACCCCAGCCTCACACATCAGGCTCCTGGAGAAAAAATGTCCCAAAGTGTGAATTAGGTAATAAAAGGGGAATTGAGGAGAGCAAGGGCAGCCTCTGAAACTGGAACTGAACAACTCGAGGTGCAACCTCCAGTGCCTTGGCTGGGAACTCCAGGGATGGACAGATGGACAGCGATGCCTTAATTCAGAATCTTTGAGCTTCAGTCAGGCTGGGGAAAGGACAAAGCACATCAGCGTCTGAACTTTCCAGAATAACATTTGCAAATGCCAGACGCTTCCCTGCTCAGTGAGAAGAGCATTGAATTTTAATTCCTGGGCCTGTACAGCTGCAGCAGGAGCGGAGCTGGGGAAGGGGTTTCGGGACAGCAGCTGCCCTCAATTGGGTTTGGAGGAGCTCCTTCCCATTTCCTGAGCTCTCAGCTCAGAGATGCCGCGGCAGGAGGTCACTCTAAGTGCCTGGCGGGCAGATAAATGGGAAGATAAAGGGATGGAGCTGCTTCCCCAGCGGCTCCACATCCACCAGTGGCAGCAGCGGATATTGCAAGTGGGAAGTGGAAATGCTGGTAGCAGCACCGACCGAATCCTCTGCCTTGCCCAGCTCTCCTCTGCAAAGACACTGGGGAGGACCTGAGGGCATCCCTGCCCATGGAGCTGGATGAGGTTATTCCAGAGTGCCCTGGCATGTCTCAGAGTGCCCGTAAGCACTAGGGAGGGCCCCCTTGCTCCCTACAACTGCCTGGAATGGAGTTGTAGCTTGGTCTTTTCTCCCAGCTAACAAGTGACGGGACAGTCTGTCTCAGTTTGTGCCAGGGGAGATTTCGGTTGGATATTGGGAAAATTTCTTCCCAGAAAGGGATGTGCATCTCTGGCACAGGCTGCCCAGGGCAGTGGCGGGATCACCATCCCTGGAGGGATTTAAAATCCATTTAGGTGTGGCACTTGGGGACAGGGGTTAGTGGTGACCTTGGCAGCGCTGGCAGAATGGTTGGACTCGATGGTCTCAGAGAGCTTTTCCAACCTGAACAATTCCGTGGGTCTGTGCCAGCACCGGATTTGGTCCAGTGGAGGCCGAGAAGCCCCTTCTGCTGATCTGCATCGAGGCTGCAAGGCTGGGACAGTCCCTCTGCCCTGCCCTGCCCTGCCTGTCGGGATCCCATCCGGAGCACAGGGAGCATCCTGGTGTCCAGCAGCACATGGAGCTGAATGGGTGCGGGGTGCTTGGAGCCTTGGGAAGAGCTGGGGTGATGAGGACAAAGAGGAAGGTGGCGTTGGAAGGCAGACAGGTGACCCTGCAGCCGAGTATCCAAGTGCCGGGATTCGGGAGCAGCCAGACCCTGGCTCCATCTGCAGTCAGCAGAAGGAAGTAGACGCGGCCGGAGCGGTGCCACCGACACCCTGAACACGAGTTTGGTGTTTGCTGGGGGGACCTGGGGCTGTTCCTGTGCTGGCAGAGCAGCCCCGGTGTGCTCCGAGTGGCCACGGAGCCCGAGTGGGCACTCCAGCTGCCCAAAACCTCCGGGAGCAGCCCCTGGGGGGCCCAGGGCAGGGAGCAGAGGCAGAGCCAGGGCTCTTGGGCTGTTCGAGGGAGCCACACCAGCACAGGGTGTTCCCCTGGGGCACCACAGGACACCAGGCACTGCCCAGCCAGACTGCTGGCACGTGTCCCAGGACTGTCCTGCAGCAGCAAGCCACTGTCCCCACTGACACCCCCCCACCATCCCCCTCTCTTCCAGAGGATGTCCAGAGGACTGACAAGATCACCATCTCCAAGCAGTTTAAGGAGAAGGTTATTCGTCCCATCTTGAAGGTATGGATGGTGTTTTCATGGCTTTCAGGTGTCCTGAGCTTTGGTCCCAGATTTTTTTCCCCGTTCCTCCTCTCCCAGCTGTGAGAGAAGGGATGTGACCCCACCTAAAAATGTTGGAGGGACCTTTCAGCAAGGTCAGAGCCCAGCAAAAGTGAATCACAGCCACTTCTGGGAGTGGAGCCATGATGTGGGATGGGAAGGGGACATGGGATGGAAAGTGCTGGGGTACAGTTTGGGAGTTCTCTGCTCTCCCAAAGGTCAGGAAAACCTGACTGCATGAGCTTCAGTTTCCTCAGCATGTTTCTGAAGCAGCTCAGGGTGCTGCCCAGCTCCGTGACGTGGGGTCAGGTGGCTGCTGGGAGCTGTGGGAGGTCGGATGATCCCCGGGGAGCTCCTTCTGTGGTGCCCCTGTCACTGCTGTCCCCATGGGGGTCACCAGCCCTGCCCCTGCTGACCTCCCCCCTTTGCCTGCAGGCTCACTTCAGACGCGATGAATTCCTGGGGAGGATCAATGAAATTGTCTATTTTCTCCCTTTTTGCCACTCAGAGCTCATCCAGCTGGTGAACAAGGAGCTCAGTTTTTGGGCCAAAAAGGTAAAAAAAGCCATCAATGGCTTTAGAGGGGACTTCTCAGAGCAGCTCCAGAGGAAATCCATGCCAGAGCCTGTGCCCTGGGATGAGCACAGAGATGTGTAGCTGTACAGTCACCTTCCATGCTGTTGAATTCGGGGTGCTGGGGAGGCTCTGGACCTCTGGGGGCGGCAGGGACAGTTCCTTCTGGGCTGGGGAAGAGATGTCATTTGCTTAATTGGTCTTGGCACATCTGAGCTCTTCAGGGACTAAAAGGGATTTGAGGGATCTGATGGAGCTCTGCCCTTGCCAGGGACTCTCAGCACCTCCCTGCGGTGTCCAGGGGGGTGCCAGGCTTTCTGGGAGGCATCCATTGCTTCTGCCTCCTCTTCCTCCTCTCCCTCACAGGCCAAGGCGAGGCACAACATCACGCTGCTGTGGGACAGGGAGGTCATGGATGTGCTGGCCGACGGCTACAACCTGCACTACGGAGCCCGCTCCATCAAACACGAGGTGAGGCCAAATGGGGCATTTGGAGGGAGGTGTCACATCCAGCCCCACTGCCCAAGGAGAGCCAGGAGGGTTGGAAAGGCATCAGGAGAGACTTGGGGCTCCTGGAGCAAGTCCGGGGGATGCCATGGAGATGCTTCGTGGGATGGAAATCTTAAAGAGACCCTTCCAGTGCTTAAAGGGGACCCAGGAGAGGGACTTGGGACAAGGGTCTGGAGTGACAGGACAGAGGGGAATGGCTTCACACTGACAGGAAGTGGGTTTGGATTTTGGGTGTTGGGAGAAATTCTTCCCTGTGAGGGTGGTGGGGCCCTGGCACAGGGTGCCCAGAGAAGCTGTGGCTGCCCCATCCCTGGAAGTGTCCAAGGCCATGTTGGATGAGGCTTGGAGTCACCTGGGATAGTGCGAGGTGTCCCTGCCCATGGCAGTGGAGAGGGTGAAATGGGCTGAGCTTTAAAAAGTCTTTTGCCATCCAAACCCAATTCCATGATTGTGTGGGTCTCATCCTGGGGTAGATGTCCATGGTCTCATGGAGAAAGCAGCTCAGCCACATTCTAGAGACAGGGAGTAAGTGGGATGAGGAGGAGTTTCTGTGATCCTGCACTGCCTGAGGGGGCAAAGGAGCTGCCGGGCTCCATGGGACGTTTCCTCCAGGGTTTTCCTGTTGGAATCTGGTGTGTCCCTCAGGTGGAGCGGCGCGTGGTGAACCAGCTGGCAGCCGCCTACGAGCAGGACCTGCTGCCACGGGGCTGCACCCTCAGGATCACAGTGGAGGACTCGGACAAGCAGCTGCTGAAAACCACAGAGAGCACGGAAAAATCCAGGGTGCCGACGCTGCGGCTGGAGATCGTGGAGAAGGACAGCAAGGCCCGGAAACTGGAGATCCAGGCACTGCTGAATCCCGACAAAATCACTTACTTCTTGTAGGCAGCGCCTGTGGCAGTGAGGTACCCCAAAGTCAGAGAGGGCAGAGCCACAGTCCTGCCACCACCAGGCATGGACATGGACACAGGACATGGACATGAACGTGGACACAGGAATGGACATGGACACAAGGGGCACAGAGGGCTCTGGGGGTGCAGCTGTGGGTGACGAGGTGCCCTGGTGCCATTCAGGGATGGGTTGGTGGAGGGTCCTGGGGTGTCACAGCACGTTGGAGCTTCTTAAGGAAGGGGGAAGCGGATTGTGGACCACATGGGAGCTGGGATGGGTTTGTCATTCCCATGGGGGCTGGGATAGCTGGGCTGGCAGGGTGGGCACAGAGACCGAGTGCGAGTGTAAAAACCACCAGGCTCCTGCTCTGTATCAATCCCATTGCTCTTTATTTATGACAATAAACATATGCATCTGAGTCTCTGTGTCACCTGTCCCCATCCTGGGAGACCCCTGTGTCTCCTGCTCTCCACCAAGAGCCAGGAATGTCACTGGGAGCCAGGAACACCGCTGGGAGCTGGGACCATCACATCCCCCCAGCCCAGCCAGGCGACATCCTGCTGCCAACCCCTTGTTGAGTCTTTCTCTCCCAACCTGCTTCCAGGACATATTTAATATCTTGGCTGTAACTGAGATGTCCATGGTCACCCCCCATGGTGACTCCTCCAGGAACCTGCTGGCGGTGGGACAGGGGACATGGTCACCACCAGAGCTACCCCGGCCATGGATTTTGGAGAGTAAAACATGAAATTGAGACACAAATCGAACCAGGATTAACGAGTTCCAAGTCACGGTCCCTTGGGATGGGGACGGGGATGGGGACAGGTTGGAGGTGGTGAGGTGCCAGGGTGCCCATCACACTGCGTCCCCTGCCCCAGTGTCTCCGGGGGGGTTGGTTTTGGTGCTGGTGCTCGTTTACCAAGGACACGAGGCGGTTTGGTGGAGGCTGCTTTGAACCCGCTCCCCATCCCAACAGCCTTTTCCTGGCTTAATCCTGGGGAATGGAGCGGGATCCCATCCCTGGAGGGGTTGGGAGTTGCTGGAGCCTCCCGAAGTCAGGTCCACTCCCACAGGAGTTCATAGGGGTGCGGGTGTGCTGTGCTGGGTCACGCCATGTCACACCGTGCCACCACGCCGTGCCACGCCACATTGTGCCAAGTCGTGATTGCTGTGCCAGGTCACATCAACTCTGTGCCACCCTCTGCCATGCCAGCCCTGTGGAGCACGGGATCCAGAGGGAGAACCACCGGACTGGGCCAAGGGCATCCGGTTGGCAGTGCCCGAGCCCTGTGCTGGTCCTTGATCTGGTCAGGGCAGTGGGTGCTGCTGATACAGGGGCTCAGGGCATCCCGGAGCACCCTGGCTGTGTCCCCAGGAACAACGTGGCAGCAGGTGGAGGCCTCCAGCACCTCTATGAGCAGCTGTGAGGCTGGAGGAACAACCAGGCCCCCCCTGGCTCTTAACCCAGGGGACTCCATGGGGTGATGAAGGCTGTGGGAGAGATGGGGGTGATGGGATGGGTGCCACCGCCCCTCCCAAACTGGGGCTGCGGGGGAGCACAGGGGATCCTGTGGAGGGGTCCTGTCTCCCATCAGAGGGATCCCACTGCAGGGGCATCCCTTTGGATCAGTCCTGTCAAAAGGGATCTCACTGGAGAGAGTCCCATCAGCCCCCCACCCCCCCAATTCCAGAGGGACCCCAACAGATCTGGGCACACAGACAGCCCCGAGCCCACGGGCAGCCCCTTAGTGCCCCGTGGGATGGAGGGACGTGGGTGTCTGTCCCCATCTGCCCCGCTGTGCCCAGCCTTCCTCACTTGCCAATGCCGCTCGTTGTGGGGCCATGGTGTGTCAGCCTCCATCCCCTCCCCATCCGACAGCACCGGGGGCATCTGGGCACCCCCGCTGCCTGCATCCATCTCCCTTCATCCACCAAAACCCGGAGGCATCACCCACATCCAAAGCCCCAGGAAGCCGCGGGGATGCAGGACAGCTCCCCTGCCCTACCCCGGCTCCCCTCCATGTCCCCGTCCCTCCGCTCTCCCCCTTCATCTCCCTCCTCCTCCTCCTCCTCCTCCTNAGTTGGATACAGGGCAGGACGTGGGGCAGGACAGGTTCGAGCTGATCCCGCAGGACACAGGCAGGGGCCGTTCTCCTCCTTCCCGGCTCACTCCCCTCCCGGGGGGAGCCTAAAGCCCCTCGCTGGGCGCAATTAGACTTTTAAATCCTCTTTAGTGAAAGTGTTTGTCTTGAAAATGTCCCAAATCCCACCAAATCCTCCCCAAAACGCCCCCCCCCGCACCTCCCTCCGGTGCCGCTGAAAGGGGCAAAG
>WEKX01010250.1:257603-274993 GCA_013390025.1 Pitta sordida
TGGTGGGACTGGGGTGCGGGGAAAGAAGATAACAATCCCCCACGCCGAGATTTTGGGGAGTAAAAGCAGGGCTGAGGGGGTTCAGCACCCACTGGCATCGCCGCGGGTGCTGCTCGAGGGGACGGGGCACCAGAAGGGCCGGGGGGGGGCGAGTGGCGCACCCCAGAGGGGGCTGGCATGGGATGCACNTTTCGTGTTTTTTTTTTAACCGTTCTGTAATTTATTGCCCATGTTTGCAAATGCCACTAATCCAAATAAAACTTAATTTATTGATGCTGCTGCTGGCCCCCAGCCCTCGCTGCACCCTTCCCCAAAAGGGCTGCAGGGGTAGGGGCTGGGGCTGCCCGGCCCCTGCCCCTGAGCCACCCCAAAGCTCACCCCAGGTGATGTCACAGACCCCCAGCACCTCAGGGATTATTGTGGAGGCTGCAAGGAGCTGGGGGAGCACCCCATGGGAAGCCCCCTGAAGTGGGGTGGTGAGGAGAGGGGTGCCCCGCACAGCCCCTCTGGCCTCTTGAGGCCCCTTGGGTGGGGGGTGATGGGGAAGGTCGTGGGGGCACTGGGATGGTGACAAGGAACACCCCAGAGTGCTGGGCAGGCTGTCTGGGGTACCCAAGGTGGGCAAGAGGGGGAAAAGGGATGTGGTCCCCCCCTTGCTGGGACCAGTACAGGCAGTCTGGAAGGTTCCCATCATGCTGAGACCAGCATGGCCAGCCTGGGACATCCCTGATGGTGCTGGGACCAGCACAGCCAACTTGGGAGGGGTCCCAGATTACGCTGGGACCCAGTTCCTCACCCTGCCCCCCTCCCCAGACCCTTCCAGACCTCCTCCCCACCATGCTGGGAGATCCACCACACCCATTGCACGAAACATTAAAAACAAAACAAAAAAAATCACTCCAGATTTACCAAAAACTACCAAACACGGGGCAAGACAAGACAGGGGTNGCTCCCAGCCGGGGCAGGCACACGGGTACAGCCAGGCCCCCCTGGCACAGCCCCTGTGACCGCAAAAAGGGTCCCCGGTGTGGGGCTGGGGTGCTGGTGGGCCCCATGCCCCCAGCCCCGCGCTGCACTGGTGCTGCCGTGCCCGTTGTTTTTGTGGCACGGGGAGCACGCTGGCAGCCCACCCATGTGTCCCTGCCCACGNCCCTCTGGCCTCTTGAGGCCCCTTGGGTGGGGGGTGATGGGGAAGGTCGTGGGGGCACTGGGATGGTGGCAAGGAACACCCCAGAGTGCTGGGCAGGCTGTCTGGGGTACCCAAGGTGGGCAAGAGGGGGAAAAGGGATGTGGTCCCCCCCTTGCTGGGACCAGTACAGGCAGTCTGGAAGGTCCCCATCATGCTGAGACCAGCATGGCCAGCCTGGGACATCCCTGATGGTGCTGGGACCAGCACAGCCAACTTGGGAGGGGTCCCAGATTACGCTGGGACCCAGTTCCTCACCCTGCCCCCCTCCCCAGACCCTTCCAGACCTCCTCCCCACCATGCTGGGAGATCCACCACACCCATTGCACGAAACATTAAAAACAAAACAAAAAAAATCACTCCAGATTTACCAAAAACTACCAAACACGGGGCAAGACAAGACAGGGGTTTATGGGGGGAAGTTCACACCAAACACCCCAGTAACAAACAGAGGGGGGGATGTTGGGGGGCTGCTGGGGAGGAGGCCCCGGCCCATCCTTCATCTCAGCCGGAGCGAGGGGACGGGGAGGACGAGGAGGTGGCATCACCCCCCACTCCCCCCCTGGGGACAGGGAGATCCTGTGGGGATATCCCAGGGGGGAAGGCACGGCTGGGGAACCCCTGTCCTGAGGACCCCCCACCCTGGGGACCCCGCCTGGAAGGGCACTTGGTGAGGCTGGGGGGGCTGAGCACCCACGGGGGGCACTTGGGTGCCAGCCCCACTGCCCTCGAGGGCAACAGAGACCCCCGGGGTGGGGACGGACCCAGCAAGTACCGAATGGGCAAACTGGGAGTGTGGGGGGGGACACCCCGGAGGCACTGGTGGTGTGAGGTGGGGTTTGGGTGAAGGCACTGACCTGGCTCTGCCGCAGGGGCATTGCCAGGGTGGGGGTGGGACCCCCGAGGACGGGGACAGGCACACCCGGGGTAGGGACAGGGACCAATGGTGTGGGGACAGAGCCTCCCACGTAGGGATAAAAGCCCCGGGGTGGGGGGGAAGGGACCTCTGGGAGGGGGAATGGACCCTTGGGGTGGGACCCCTGGGGATGGCACCCGTGGGGTAGGGACAGGACCCCCAGGCTGAGGACAGGAACCCAAGGGTGCAGATGGGGCTCCCAGGGTGGGGACAGGGACCCCGGGACAGGGATAGGACCCCCACAGAGGGTGACACGCACCCCCAGGGTGGAGACAAGGACCCCCAGGGTGGGGATAGAAACTCCTAGAGAGGGGGACAGCACCCCGGGGTGAGGATGGGGATCTCCCAGGGCAGGGAGAGGGACTGCCTGGGAAAAGACAGGAACCCCCCGGGTGGGGATATGGATCCCTGGGGTGGGGTCAGGGATGCTCAGTGAGGACAGGTTGGGACCCCCGTGTTGGGGACAGGGACCCTCAGGGATGGGTGCCCTGGGGTTGGGGACAGGGACACTCTGGGAAGGGATGGGAAACCTGAGCTCTGCCCAGTGTTGTCCGTGGGGGCTGGCCAAGCCCACCCATCCCATCCCAGCACTGGCCAGGCATCATGAAGGCACTTGGGTTGAGACACGACTTTGCTCAGAGCCTCCTCCTCCTCCTCCTTAGCTGCGAGGGGAGCCAGGGTCCCAGGGTTCCCTCCCTTCCCCCAGCCCTTCTTCCAATAAATAAGAAATAACTTATATGTGAGGACGCCCCATGGCGACCCCCCCGTGAAATTCTCTGACCAGAACCCACCACCCACCCTGTCCTCCCACTCCCCCCCTCCCCACCCCATTACCCAGCCCCCGAGATGGGGGGGAGGGGGCAGGCCCTGGGGGTCCCACTGGCTGCTGGTGACGGCACGGATGCGGGACGTGCCCCCGCGGCAGGAGGGATGCTCAGCCGCGGGATGCGGGAATGCACGGCCCGCGAGAATCCCGGCCATGCGGCCGCAGGAGGCCGGGCGGCACCCTGGGCTGCAGGACGCCTGGCCGCAGGGTCCGGGACGCAGAAGGCACAGCCACGGGAGCAGGGATGCATGGCTGCAGGATTCGGTTGCCGCAGGACTGTGGATGCTGGGCCGCAGGACGTGGGGCTGTGGGATGCGCGGGATGCCGGCTGCGCGGCGGCGGCTACTTGCGGAGCTGGAGGCTCTCCAGGAGGACACGCTTGTGGCCGGGCTCCAGCACTCCAGCCTCCTCCAGGTCCTCCTCCGTGATGTCACTGCGGAGGGAGGGGGTGCGGACATGGGGGTCTCTGCCCGCCACGGGGGGTACCCCAGCCTCGAGGTTGGGGGGGAACCCCATGCCAGGTGGGGTCCCCATCAGGATGGGCAAGAGCCCCCACTCAGGTTGCCGAGTTCCCAGCCAGCCTCCTTTCTGTCCCTGCTGCGGGGCTACGTGACCCTGGGGGCACAGCGGGGACCCTCAGAGGCAAAGGGGATCCCGGGAGCAGTGGGGACCCCTGAGGGGCACCAGAGACCTTCAGGAGCAGTGGAGCCCGCCCAGGCAGCAAGGGCAATCTTTGGGGGAGTGGGAACCTCCCCGGGCTGCGAGGACACCCCTCCCCTTTTCCCAGGGGAAGAAGAGACCCTCAGGGAACCCCCCAGGGGCATCGGGGACCACTGAGGGCAGAGTCAGGGCACATCATCGGCCCAGAGCAGGGCGACCCCCTGGGGAGGACATGGACCCCTCCCCGGCGCTGGCAAGGCTGGGACTGGGGGTAAGGCGAGGAGTTTCTCACCTGAGGAACTCCAGGTCATCCCAGCCGTTGCGCACCAGCCCCTCCTCGTACCGCTCCAGCCCCAGCGCCCGCAGCCACTCGCCCACGCCGGGCACGGCGCCCACGCCACGGCCCAGCACCTGCACCACGACACCCTCAGCACCACACGGGGGCCCCAAAAACAGCCCCGACCCCCATCCAACCCCTGCATCACCCACCTCCTCAGCCAGGTCCTCCTGGATGCTCTCCCGGATGGAGTGGGGCAGGAAGGCGAGGGGGCGGCCGTAGTCGGGGGGCAGGCAGCGGGGGGGCAGCCCCGCCTTGGGCAGCAGGGGGGGCGGGGGTGCCATCCTCCCCTTCCCACCCCCGTAGTCCACCTCACTCAGCGTCTTGGCCATCTGCAGCACCGAGCAGGAGCGGTCATCCAGCAGCCCCCCAGCACCAGGCAGCACCCCCGGAGTGGGAAGCCCCCCGGTAATGGGGGTCCCACCAGCCCCCTCCATCCCGAATCCAGCTCCGGCAGCCGGGGGTGGCCGGGGGTGCAGCTTGGGCAGGGGAACCTCTCCATAGGCAGCGGGGTGGGATTTGGGGTCCTCACGCCCGGAAGGCACCGGCAGCTCCTTGGGGGTGCCAAAGAAGGGGTTTGGGGGGAGCTCCAGCTCCCGTGGCAGCGGCGGCGGGGGAAAATCCGGCGGCGGCAGGTTGAGGGTGCCGACATCCTCTTCCTCGTCGCTCTCATCCCCGCGGCACGCCGAGGGATGCCGGCAGCGCTCCGGGACTGTCACCTGCACCTTGGCCTTGGGGGGCTTGCCAGGGTCCCCCGGAGCCAGCAGCTGGTGGGGGACCCCTTCCAGCACGTAGTACGCCGGGTTGTTGAAGCTGTTCTTCAGGGGACCTCCCGACAGCTCCGGCATCGCCTCCACCTTGGACCTAAGGGAACAGGGGTGAGCGCGGCCACCCCAGAGCAGGGCCCCTCCCCAGCCCTCCCCATCCTCTCTCACCGGCTCGAGGCAGCCTCGTCCCTGGGGGTGCCACGGTGCGGGGCGGGGGGCCGGGGGGCTGCTGCAGTGTTGCCCTTCTCTGGCTCCTCCGGGAGCTTGGCCGGGACGGTGGTGGGAGGCTCAGCACCGGTGGGCTTTCGCCCCACAGACCTGGATGACGGCAGGTGTTGGGTGCCCCGTGCACTGGGGCTCAGACCCCCAGGATGGGCCTCGTTCCCCACCCAGGACAGGGTTCAGCCACCAAAACACGTCAGTGCCACTCTCAGAGGCACAACAGAGCCCTGTCCCTGCACCTTGTGGCACACAGCTGGCACCAAGACTGCCCCCAGTCACGTCCCACACACCATCCCAGAGGGATATTCTGAGCCGTTCCTGTGCTCCCACAGCACCGGGGGGTCCCTGCAGCCTCCCGACTCCCAGGACCCCCAGCCTGGTGTCACCAGTGCCCCCCACCCCACCGAGCCCTGTCCCCCATACTTGGCATAGTCCTGGGTGGCCCTGGCACCGAGCGGCAGCTTCCCTTTGCCGGTTGTCGTCTCGTCCTTATCAACGCTGATCCACTCTGCCGGGGGACAGGGGCTCAGTGGTGGGGTCCCCTCCCCACGTCTCCCCCCTGCCCCGGCGGGAGGGGGGTCCTCACCATAGAGCCTCTCACGGGTGCCCAGGCGCTCAGTGGGCACCCGGACCTTCATGGAGCCGCGGATGTTGCCGGTCTCCTCGCCGCGGTGGGACAGGTAGGTGAGGAACTGCTGCGCTGTGCTGCCAATCATCGACTTCAGGGCGATGACACACTCCCCTGGGGGTGACAGCAGCAGGGTTGGGGTCTGCAGCGCACAGACCACCCCCCCCCTCTCAGTGCAGGCACGGTGCTGGTGTGGACGCTCACCGTAGGACTCGTAGCCATCCAGGGATTTGACAGTGAGCAGGAGGTGCTGGTCCTGCAGGTACTCAATCTCAGAGAGGATGGGCTTCAGCTGCAGCCAAAGGGACAGGGTACTGGCACTGAGTGGGGGTCTCTCTGCCTGAAGCTCCCCCCACCCCGAGCCCACCCTGCCAGCCCCCAGCCCCTCCTCACTGTCGGCAGCTGCCGGGACGACCACTGCACTTTGAGGAAGTTGATGTTGTCGCTGCTCTGGCTGTCGTTCTCGAAGCTCTTCTTGAACTCTGTGGTGGTGGGGGTACATGGCATCACCCCTGTCAGCCTCCTGGAGCCCCCCCCAACTTCAATCCCAGCCCTCACCTTCCAGGCAGGTAGAATAGAACTCGATGAAGAACTTGGTGCGGCTGGACGTCTTCACAATGGCCTCGATGCTCTCAAACTCGATGTACGCCTGCTCCGAGGACTTGGAGAGCCCTCCAAGGAGAAGCAAGGTGTTGGAAACCCCAAGGGGAACCTCCCCACCTCGAGGGAGAGGTGGGACCCACAGCGGGGCATGGGGACAGCCAGGTGTCCCCTTGGGCACAGGCACCTTTTTTGGAGACGAACTGGGATGTCACTCCCACCTCGAAGGAGCCAAAGACAGGCGAGTGGTCACTGGTGACGATGTCATCCGTGCACCCTGCAGCCAGTGGGGACAGTCAGGATGGAGGGGGGGCTGTCCCTGGAAGGGGGACCGGGGCTCTCGGGGGGGAGGTCATGCTGCTCACCGTAAGCGTTGCAGTTGACGTGAGTCTCGGGGTAGGATTTCCAGAGGATGCGGTCGCACCAGGATGGCACGTTGGTACGCACCTGGCAGGGATGGGGAGCGGGTTGGGGGGGTCAGGCTCGGGTATCTACCCCTCCCCTGACTCCCCTTCCTTCCCCAGCACCTACCCCCGTGGGTTTCTGCTTGTGCCAGACGTAGGTGTCCCGGGAGCCCCGCTCATAGCGGTAGGTGGGGGGGAAGGTGATCTCCTCCTCGCCTGCATGGACAGCAGGGTGTCAGGACAGCCCTGGCAGAAGGAGCTGCCCCTCCAGACCCTCCCGAAGCTCCCTCCCAGTCCTCACCGAAGCGCAGGAACACCTTGTGCTTCTCCTTCTCCAGGTTGAGCTGATCCACCTTCAGCAGCGGCTCCAGCTCCTTGCGACTGATGTAGTTGAGGATCTCCTGCGGGACAGAGGGGCTGGCACCGGGCTGGTCGGGGGTACCCGACACCCCCTCCCCACCTAGCCCCCATCCCCTGACCTGGATGTCCATGTCCAGGCGGTAATTGAGGTCCCCAAACCAGAAGAGGTGGGTGAAGCGAAGGGAGATGTCAAAGGAGCTCAGCTGCTTGTCCCCCAGTGAGAGCAGGCGCAGGATGTCCAGGTAGTTCTGGTTCCTCCTGAAGCAGAGGACATGGGGACAGGGGTGTCACAGACATGGGGACGGGGTTACAGCCCCCTCCCAGCCTGTCCTGGAGTTAGGGGTGCTCACCGTGCCGTCTTCTCATTGCCAGAGGTGAGGTGGCAGTTGACAAAGCCAAAGGAGGTGCCATTGAACATGAAGGAGATGCCCACAGCACCCTTGTTCCCTGTGGGGACACAGGGGACAGGGGATGGGATCAGGCCTGGGCAGGGGCAGCCCCCAACCCTGGGGGACAGGTGCCCAGCTGACCCCAGGTCACAGTGACAGGGCACAGTCCCCACTTGGCTGGTTGGCACAGGCACAGCCTGGCACACACCCCCAGAGCCCTCCTCCTGCAACATAGACCCCCAGAGCCCTCCCCAAGTAACACACACCCCAGAGCCCTCCCCATGGAACACACACTCCCCGCCTCAGAGCCTGCCTTGTGCAGGACCCCCTTCATACAAGGCACCCATGCTGAGACCCCTCCTCATGCGCCCTGGGACCCCCCCCTTGTGCAATACACGCAACACCAGGACCCCTCTTGCAACACAGACACTCCTTGGTGCACTGCACATCCCCCGTGTCCTCCTGTGTCCCCCCCCGTGTCCCCACATGCCCCTACCCAGCGTGTTGGCGATGCCTGTCTTGACACTCGAGGTGCTGATGTGGCTGATGCGGTTCTCGTGCTCCGGCTTCACCAGCACCACCACCTTGATGTTCCACAGGGACTGCATGGCCACCTGCGGGCCCCAGCACCCTCAGCTCCCTGCCAACACCCTCCAGGGCCATGGGTGCACCCAGAGCTGGTGCTCATTAATGCTTCACCCTGGCCTCTCCCACCCAGGGCTGTGCCCCAGGGAATTCCACCACCCGCCAGCACCTGCAGCTGGCCTGGCACCAGGAGAGCCCCCTAAACTACCAGTGTATCAGCAGAACTGGAGCACCAACAGCCACCCGGCACCACAGGAGCATCCCAAAACACCCCCGTGTCACCGAGCCAGGGCACGGCCACCCCAGGGGCACTGAGCATCAAGCCACCTCCGCCACCACCAGCTCCCACACACCGCGGTCCCCAGGACCCCTCTGGCTCCTACCGGGCGGTACTCGACCTCCGTGAAGTCCTTGAGGACGGTGCGCAGGAAATCCACCCACTCCTTGTCCCCCAGGGAATTCTCCTGGGTGCCGAAGACGTAGATGTCATGGGGGATGGCCATCGTCACCTCATCCAGGGTCTTGCCCAAGCCCTTGGAGGTGAACCACGAGGTGATGTTCTTGGGGGGAGGGACGCTGCCTGCAGGATGGGGAGGGGAGAGCATGGTTGGGGGCGGACACCCCAGGGTTTTGGCACCCTGCCACGGGCTTCCCCCGGCCCCGCTCACCCATGTTCCAGGTGCCGATGAAGACGGAGATCATGTCAGGCTCATCCTGGTGGGAATGCTTGTTCTTCATCAGCTGCAGGAGCTGGCAGAAAGCCTCACGCTTCTGCAGGGGAGGGGCAGTGAGGAGAGGGTCAGAGGGGCTCCCCACAGCCCCCTGCAGCCCCCACTGCTTTGGCTCAGCCAAACCTGGCACCTCCTGGGCACTGGGAACCACTCCAGGGACCATCCCCCTCTCCAGCCACTGGCACCCAGGGCCTGCCCCTGAGCCCCACCAGGGCCCAAGGGTTAAATCCTGCCTCGTCCCTCCCACCCCCAGCCAAGCATTACCCACCCGGGCACTGACGAAAACAAAATCTTTCCGTTGCGTTTTGTCCTTTTCCTTCTCGAAAACGATGCCCAGTTTGTTCTGCACCCGCTGTGACTTGATCAGCTGCCGGACTGGGGAGGAGCAGCGAGAGCTGGGGGGGGGTGCTGGGTGGCCCAAGCTTCGGGGGACCCTCCCCAGGATGGGGACACCCCCAGCACGAGGACACCCCATAGCTCCCAGCCCCATGGGGACGCTCCCCAGCCCAAAGGCAGCCTCAGGGGTGCCTCCCCACTCACTCTTGTCATAGGTGAAGGTGTTCCAGTCCTCCTGGGAGTCCTTCTGCTTCTTCAGCACCACCAGCTTCCCCCCCTCCACGTCCACACTCAGTGTGTACTTCTGTGACTTGCCGATCTTGGTCAGGTCCCCCAGGGTGATATCCAGCTTCACCTGCCCGGGGGGACACCAGGATGAGGGAGGACACAGGGAACACCTCAGCTGGCACTCAGCCCGCCCTGGGGACACGTGGAGGCCTGTGCCCTCAGTGTTAACACCAGATGCACACAGCCCACGCTGAAATCCCCCCAAAAACTCTGCAATTGAGTGGTGGGGGTAGGTAAGGCAGAGCTCACCTCGAAGGTCTGCACCGGGATGCTCTTGGCCTTGCGAGAGAGGGGCTGAGGGGGGGCAGCAGGGGCAGCCGAGCTCATCTCCTGCAGAGCCTTCAGCGCCTGGCACAGGGTAAGAGTTGGTCAGAAGAGGGACACAGAGCCCTCCAGCAACATCAGCTGAGAGCCCACCAGCCCCCTGCCAGCTCTACCAACCCCTCCAGCTCCCCAGTCTCACCAGTGTTCCAAACCCCCCCAGCCCTCCCAGTCCACCAAGGCCCACCAGCCCTCCCACTGCCCCCAGCTCCCACTGTCACCTCATTCCCCCCAGCACCACCAGCCCAATAAACCCTGTCACCTGCCCCCAGCCCATCCAGATGCCTCAGGACACCCCCGTGAGGACACCCCCCACCATGACTCACCTTCTTCTCAATGGAGGAAAGGAAATCTTTCAGCACCGAGAGCTTCAGCACCAGGTTCTCCAGCTCCTGCTCCCCGCTCTGCCCTGCTGTCTGTAATCCCAGGCAGGTCATCCCAGCACTGGGACGTGACCCCCAGCCCCACCCCAGTGCCCCCCAGCACAGCGGAACCCCCCAGCACGCTGGGATGGGGCAGGATGGTGGGTGTTTCTCCACAGGCTGCCCCACCACTCACGGTGGGCTCTGTCCACAGTGGGGACCACCGTGCCACCACCATGTCCCCATATTCCCCTCACCTGCTGCAGGATCTTGGAGACCATGGGGGAGCTTTGCTGGTCAAACACCTTGGAGAGGATCTCCAGCCCCGCCAGCACCTTGTCCACCTCACTGATGGGGGAACAGGAGCGAGCTCAGCAGGTGGCACGGACATCTCTCCCTCTGTCCATCCGTCCCGGAGCCCAGCACCCACCTGTGCAGCCGTTTGCAGGAGGTGACAAGGGTCTTGTTGAGGTGGGGGAGGCTGTTGGCCCCTCCCTTCACTGCCTCCAGGTCCAGGGTGTAGCTGCCCTTCAGGTACTCGTGGGAGATGCTGCTGATCCCGTTGGTGCTGTGGGGAGGGCACCCAGGGGGTGAAAGCTGGCAGGGACAGGCAGAGGACACTGGCAGGGGACAGGCAGACCCTCACCTCTCTGCCGGCCCCTCTGGCATGGCTGGTCCCAGGCTGGTGGGGCTGAGCCCCGCTGAGGTACTGGAGAAGCTGGTGGAGCCACAACGTGGCGGCAGTGGCGGCTTCTCATCCTCTCCATCTGCAATGGGGCAGTGACAGGAGTCAACCACCGCCACCCCAGGGGTCCCACGACCACCCGTGTCACCCTGTCATACCAGAGTAGTCCCTGTCCTCCACGGCCTCCTTCTCTTTCTCCCTCTCGACGGGGAAGAGCAGGGTGCAGACCAGCCCCTGGTTGGGCTGTAGGTACAGGGCGATTAGCTCACTCAGCGTCTTGAAGCGCCGCACCTGCACCCCCTGCGACGTCTGCGGGGACACGGGGGACACCGGGGCCATCAGCACCTGCAGCCATCACCACCATACCCCACCCGAGGTAGGAAACGCACCGTGTAGGGATGCCACCACGCAGGGATGCCCTCAAGGGGAAACATCCCCATGCAAGGACCCCCACATGCAGAGATGCCACCACGGAGGGATGTCCCTCAGGCAGAGATATCCTCAAGCAGGGAAATCCCCAGGCAGAGACTCCCATGCAGGNTCGGGGGACCCTCCCCAGGATGGGGACACCCCCAGCACGAGGACACCCCATAGCTCCCAGCCCCATGGGGACGCTCCCCAGCCCAAAGGCAGCCTCAGGGGTGCCTCCCCACTCACTCTTGTCATAGGTGAAGGTGTTCCAGTCCTCCTGGGAGTCCTTCTGCTTCTTCAGCACCACCAGCTTCCCCCCCTCCACGTCCACACTCAGTGTGTACTTCTGTGACTTGCCGATCTTGGTCAGGTCCCCCAGGGTGATATCCAGCTTCACCTGCCCGGGGGGACACCAGGATGAGGGAGGACACAGGGAACACCTCAGCTGGCACTCAGCCCGCCCTGGGGACACGTGGAGGCCTGTGCCCTCAGTGTTAACACCAGATGCACACAGCCCATGCTGAAATCCCCCCAAAAACTCTGCAATTGAGTGGTGGGGGTAGGTAAGGCAGAGCTCACCTCGAAGGTCTGCACCGGGATGCTCTTGGCCTTGCGAGAGAGGGGCTGAGGGGGGGCAGCAGGGGCAGCCGAGCTCATCTCCTGCAGAGCCTTCAGCGCCTGGCACAGGGTAAGAGTTGGTCAGAAGAGGGACACAGAGCCCTCCAGCAACATCAGCTGAGAGCCCACCAGCCCCCTGCCAGCTCTACCAACCCCTCCAGCTCCCCAGTCTCACCAGTGTTCCAAACCCCCCCAGCCCTCCCAGTCCACCAAGGCCCACCAGCCCTCCCACTGCCCCCAGCTCCCACTGTCACCTCATTCCCCCCAGCACCACCAGCCCAATAAACCCTGTCACCTGCCCCCAGCCCATCCAGATGCCTCAGGACACCCCCGTGAGGACGCCCCCCACCATGACTCACCTTCTTCTCAATGGAGGAAAGGAAATCTTTCAGCACCGAGAGCTTCAGCACCAGGTTCTCCAGCTCCTGCTCCCCGCTCTGCCCTGCTGTCTGTAATCCCAGGCAGGTCATCCCAGCACTGGGACGTGACCCCNGTGGGCTCTGTCCACAGTGGGGACCACCGTGCCACCACCATGTCCCCATATTCCCCTCACCTGCTGCAGGATCTTGGAGACCATGGGGGAGCTTTGCTGGTCAAACACCTTGGAGAGGATCTCCAGCCCCGCCAGCACCTTGTCCACCTCACTGATGGGGGAACAGGAGCGAGCTCAGCAGGTGGCACGGACATCTCTCCCTCTGTCCATCCGTCCCGGTGCCCAGCACCCACCTGTGCAGCCGTTTGCAGGAGGTGACAAGGGTCTTGTTGAGGTGGGGGAGGCTGTTGGCCCCTCCCTTCACTGCCTCCAGGTCCAGGGTGTAGCTGCCCTTCAGGTACTCGTGGGAGATGCTGCTGATCCCGTTGGTGCTGTGGGGAGGGCACCCAGGGGGTGAAAGCTGGCAGGGACAGGCAGAGGACACTGGCAGGGGACAGGCAGACCCTCACCTCTCTGCCGGCCCCTCTGGCATGGCTGGTCCCAGGCTGGTGGGGCTGAGCCCCGCTGAGGTACTGGAGAAGCTGGTGGAGCCACAACGTGGCGGCAGTGGCGGCTTCTCATCCTCTCCATCTGCAATGGGGCAGTGACAGGAGTCAACCACCGCCACCCCAGGGGTCCCACGACCACCCGTGTCACCCTGTCATACCAGAGTAGTCCCTGTCCTCCACGGCCTCCTTCTCTTTCTCCCTCTCGACGGGGAAGAGCAGGGTGCAGACCAGCCCCTGGTTGGGCTGTAGGTACAGGGCGATTAGCTCACTCAGCGTCTTGAAGCGCCGCACCTGCACCCCCTGCGACGTCTGCGGGGACACGGGGGACACCGGGGCCATCAGCACCTGCAGCCATCACCACCATACCCCACCCGAGGTAGGAAACGCACCGTGTAGGGATGCCACCACGCAGGGATGCCCTCAAGGGGAAACATCCCCATGCAAGGACCCCCACATGCAGAGATGCCACCACGGAGGGATGTCCCTCAGGCAGAGATATCCTCAAGCAGGGAAATCCCCAGGCAGAGACTCCCATGCAGGGACCCCCACGGAGGGATGTCCTTCATGCAGGGATATCCCCAAGGAGAGACATGCCCATGCAGAGACCGCTGTGCAGGGACTGCCACATGCAGAGATGCCACCACTGAGCGATGTCCCCATGCAAGTACTCCCCACAAGGAGGGATGTCCCTCATGCAGGGATATCCCCCAAGCAGGGGAATCCCCAGGCAGAGACTCCCATGCAGGGGTCCTCCCGCACAGGACGCGGGGGTCTGACCCCCAGCCCACCATGGGGAGCCGGGGTACGCGGTGCATTGTGGCACAGTGCCACCGTGCCCACAGTGCCACCCAAAAGGGGGCTGGCAGGGTGCAGGCAGCGGCCATCCCTCGGCCTCCTCCCCCCCGCACGGAGGAGGGGTGAGGGGGGTAGGCTTTTCCTGCCCGCCCGGGCCGGCACAAAGCGGGTTCTGTTGCTCTAAAAATACCCGGTGCTGGCAGCCAGCCAGGATGGGCACGGCCAAGCCATCCGGCACAGCCGGGCACACGCGTGGCACCGGGCCAGGGCTGAGCCCGGCACAGCCGCAGAGAGGGGCACGCTCACGGCACCAGCTCCAGATCGAGCCAGAGACCCCCCCACCCCTCTCCCTGCTGCCCCCCATGCTCCCCCTGCCCACCTGCACGGCCAGGAAATCCTCCTCGTCGGGCAGGATGCGGTAGGTGTGGACGTGCTTCTGGAACCTGTGGGGAGGGGGCCGTCAGGCAGGGGGGTCTGGGGTGTTGGGTGGCATCCCCTCCCACCCGCCTGCATGGCCCGGGGTCATCCAGCTACACTATTCCCTGTGGCATCCAAAGAACTGACAGGGAAGCCCACGGGAAAAGCTGGATGGGTGCTGGGGGTCCCACAGGGACACCTCTGCTTGCTCTGACCCCACAGACAACACCATGACGTCCTTGGAAGTGTTGTTACCCCGGCCCCGCTGCCTGTCTGCGTGCCCTGCCTGTGTCCCCAGCCCGCGGTGCAGGCAGGAGCTGGCAGGAGCAGGCAGGAGCAGGCAGGAGCTGGCAGCCAGGACGCCAGGAAACAATTTATTTTCCAATGGAAGCTGACAGGAACCAGGGACGCGATCTCGGGGCAGGGGGTGACGGGCGGCGCTAAGAGACAGGGTGACAACATCAGTGGGTGCAAGGAGCAGGACCAGGACCCCAGGGGTGTGCCCTCCCCATCCTGGGGACTCCAGGAGCCAGGGAACCCTGGCACAGTCAGACTCGCCCACCCCAGTGCTGTCAGCAGGGACAGTGGCTCCTGGGCTGGCCTCTGGCCATGGAGGTCACCGTGAGCATTGAGGCATCTGTCACCAAGTCAGGGCCACTGGTCCACTCAGCTGCCGTGTCCCCTGCCCTGGTGGCATCTCGACATGGGGCTGGAGCACTGGGACAAGGCAGCATCCATCCACCCCACACCGTGCTGTGTCCCTAGACAAGGTGCCATGTCCCCTGGTCCCACCCCACTGAGCCAGGTCCCCTCGTGTCACCCTAGAATGCCAGGTCCCCTGCTGCCATCTCACAGTGCCCCAGGTCCCCTGCTGCCACCCTGTGATGCCGTCCCCTGGTGCCACCCTACAGCACCAGGTTTCCTTGTGTCACCTGGTGTCACTCCACTCCCTGCAGTGCCAGGTCCCTCAGTTCTCCCCTCTCCCCTGCAGGTACACTCCACTCCACTCCACATCCCTGGGGTGACCCTGGGTGCCCCAAGGCCCAGTCAGGAGTCACAGGGGCCACGGGGAACCCCCTAAATGGGAGAGGGGGGGGCTCAGTGGGAATTTGCTACAGGGGAGCTGTATGGAAAACCCTGCTGGAGGGAGGCGAAGGGGGAGAGGGGTCTCTCTCGGAACCCCTCGCTGAGGGATCTTGAGGGTCCCCAGATCAACGGAGTCATCGTGGGACAACCCCAGCCGGTGGGATTGAGGGGGCATGAAGAGACCCCCTCCCTTAACGTGGGGAGCATAAGGGGTGTCTGTGGGAAGTCCTAACGCATAGTTGGGGTCTCCAAATCAAGAACACCGACGGCTGGGGGCAAGAGGAAGCTCAGCACCGCGCCAATACGCTGAACCCCAGACTGGAGGGGCAAAGGGCAGGACCCCAAGGAATCTCAACCGTGGGGGAGGACAAGGGGCTCTCTAGGGTAAACCAGAGATGGGGCTAGAGGGACACCCAGCACAGGGGATGGTACAGGGGAAGGCAAAAGCAGGGCCACCCACCGCCGGCTGCTTTCTTGATGAGCAATGCTGGGGTGGGGGGAGGCCAGAGAGCGCCGGGCTGGGACACAAAGAACCTTTATGTGGGAGCCCCAGGGCACCCCGCCGACTCTGACACGCAGCCAGCACCCTGCCGTGGCTCCGGCGGCACCCCCGTGCCCCCAGCCGTGGCACACAGGGGGTCACCCGCCACCCTCCCGTGGGACATGGCACTAGGACCATCCCCACTGGCACTGCCCACCATCCCTCGGGGTGCCACTGCCATGTGCCAGCTCTGCGGGCTCCGGCGATGCCCCTATGTGCCCACGTGTGCCACAGCACAACAGCCTGGCGTGCCACGGTGGGACATCCCAGTGTGTCACGGCGAGGCCACGGCGAGACGTCCCCTTGCGCCACGTCCATCCTGGCGAGTACACGGAGCACCGGCAGGAGGGTTAAAGGAAGCCGACGCTGGCGGGATCCCACTGCAGTTCCCTTTCCTCCTCCTGCCCCCGCAGCTATTTTTAGGGCCCCAGCAGTGGCCAATGTCTCCACAGCCCTGGCCACCCACTCGCTGGTGATGGCGGTGGCTCGCTGGGATTGCAGCACCCGGGACACACAGAGGTCCTTGCTGGGGCTCAGTCATCCACCACGGCATCCCCGTGACGGGCTTTGCCACGCTGCCTGGTCCCAGCCCATGGCACGGCCTCGTGGCATCCACGGCCTCCTCACCGGGCAGTGGGGGACACCAGTGACAGACACCCCTTCCCCAGCCACTCGCACCATGACTCCAGCTGCAGCTCCCTGTCATCCACCCTGGTGCCCTGACATGTCCCCCCAGCCCCGCGGCACCATCAGGCACCCAAAATCTCGTGCTGTGCCCCGGCGCTGCTCGTCAGCTCAGCTCCGTGGTGGGGAGCCAGTGCCCACAGCCACGCTGTGCCCACACGGCTGGGAAGCCACGTTTGCCACCCTCCATGGGGAAAGACAGTGGTCCTGCCACGGAATCTGCACGCCCAGCACCGGCACACGGCACCGGCACACGGCAGCCCCGGGGCCAGGGCAAACCGGCTCCCAGTGCACTCCCGGTTCTCCCACAGGCTCTCGAGGCACAGAAAAGCTTCGTGTTGAGGTGCCCTCACCACCACCCCACAACCACATCAAGGTCTGGGCGCTGGCACAGGCAGCAGGCCCCGAGCAGAGCCAGTGGCATGCCCTGGGATCTCCCCAGGAGCACCCCACCGAGGTGCCAGCAAGGCCTCAGGTATGGGGGGGGTGCTGGGGTGCACCCCAGCGCAGAGGGGGCAGCACTGCAGGACCCCCAGGGCTGTCAACACTGCCCACAGCCTGGCATCAGCCAGGAACCACAGGAGTCCCATGGTGTGACCCAAGGGCACAGAGCTGGTCCCCTCCCCAGGCAATGAGGGCAGGGGCTGGGGACCCCCAGTCCCATGGGGAGGCTCAGACACCCCAAGAGTGTGGGGTGGGGGCCAGGCCTGACACCTCATAGACCACCGTGGTGGCAAGGGTGGGTGTCACAGTCCCCCTGGAGCCATTTCCCCCAGTGTCCAGGGACTCCCAGTCCCTCCAGTGCCCTCTCTCTGGTCCCCTGGGACCTCCAGGCCATACCGGCTGCCTTTTCCCTGACGCCCTGTCCCCCTAAAGTCCCAGGGTCCCCCCGCACCCTTCAGGTCTCCCGATGTCTGTAACCCCCAGCACCCACTGCCCAGAGCCATCCCCAGTCCCCCCTTGCCCAGCACCCCAAATACCCAGCAACCCCCACCGTGCTGGTGACCCCCGTGTCAAACCTTTCCCCCCAGGTGTGTCTCCCCCCTTCTGCCCGCTGCCCTCCGGGTGTCAGTGTCCCCTCGATGTTCCCGCTGTGCTCCCCTGGATCCCTCCTGGTGATCCCCACGGCTCCCCCTGCCAGTGCTCCCCCAGTGCTCCCCTCTGCCCTCGGTGCCTCTCCTACCCCCCTGGACATCCCGCCTGTGCCCCCCGGCACCCCACCCGTGCTCCCCTGAATCCCCTCCAGTGCCCCCC
>WEKX01010250.1:275477-289236 GCA_013390025.1 Pitta sordida
ACTAGAGGGGCATGGGAGGGAGTGTCCGATCGAGGAGCAGCGGCACCGAGGGGTGCAGAGCACCGGGGAGTGGGGAGCACGGGGAGAACGGGAGAACATTCGGGGAGGGGCACCGGAGGGGAGAGCACCGGCACCGGCAATGGGGAGCGCCGGGGGGACGGGGAGCACCGGCACGGAGGATCCGGGGCCGGCGGTGGGACAGGACCGGGGCCAGGGGCTCACACAGCCCGGTTTGGCGCCCCGACCGAGGGGTCGGGACTGCAGCACCACAGGGGCCCTGTGGAGAAGGGAACTCCTGGGGTGGGCTCCAGGCTGGCAGCACCCCCATGACACCACGGGGTCCCCAGGATGTCTTCTCCCTTCTCATCATTTTGCCGGTCATTTTGTGCGGTTGACCCCCGGAGCACTGGAGCTATGGCAGGTGCTGGGACACATTTCTGCAATCCCGTGCTCCTGGACCCCAGTGTCAGGGAGCCCTGTGCCCCCTGCTTTGCCAGGCGCAGTGGTTTCAGGGTGGCAGTGCCATGCCAGGCAGCCGGGTGGGTTGGAACAGATAAATGGGGGCAATGCCTCACTTTGCCCTTCCAAGAGAAGCAGGATCAGACCCCCCCCTCCTCCTACTGCCCCCCATCCATCTGACCTCTCAGCCCCACAGCACCGTAACACCAAGCAGGGCAGGAGTGTTTATTCACTGGTAGGGGATGGGGACACAGCTTGGGGACACCCTGTGGCAAGGCACAGGGCAGCTTGGCGATCTCCCTGACCGCCCACTGCCCGCTCCTGCCTGCAGCCCCTCCTGCTCAGAGCAGGGTCAGGAGGGTGGGAGGCAACAGGGCCAGCAGGAGAGGGACTGGAGGGCTTGGGGGGGCATCTCCATGGGCATAATATTTGGCAACGGCAACGTTGGGATTCTCCTGGGCGGGGTCGAACCACATCTGGATGCAGCGGCCACTGCCACGGTGGTGGGTTGTGTAGCGGTAGGAGCCAGACCAGATCTGCTCACAGAGCACAGCCGGCGTGGGGAACACGAACTTGAACTTCTGGCACATGGCGCCCTTGGGACACTGGTTGGTGCCTGGGGTGGGCAGGGGGAAAAGTGGGTAAGGGGATTTGGGAAGGGGGGGTGTGTTGTTTCCCTGTGCCTCATATTGGGGTCCAGATGGGTCCCACTGTCTTTGCTGGGGGAGGGGGGTTTGACCTCAGGGTGGCACAGGGGCCACCACCCCATCACCCCACAACCCCCCGCCCCAACCCACTCACAGGCACAGAGACCCCCACCTGGCTGTCAGCACCTCTTGTCACCCCACCCCACCCCATGGGGACCCTCACACCCCCTGTACTCACTCACAGGCATAGGGACCCTCCCCAGGCTGCCGTCAACCCCCATCACCCCCTACCCCACGGTGGGGACCCTCACCCCCCAAACCCTCTCACAGTCACCAGGGGAGGAGGGACACACAATGGGGTCCAGCCATGATGGCGGTGGGGGGTGTCCCCGACACGTCCCACTCACCCGTGGTCCAGTTCCAGCCCTTGTGCCAGTTGACTTTGCAGGTGACAGCGTCCTGGCAATCCTCCCACCATTGATCACAGTCCTCCCGGCACAGCGGCACGTCCCGGATCCGCTCCTTCCTCCAGCTGGTGTCCGCCTGCAGGGAGCCCCGTTCACCCCAGCTCACCCCGGGGATCCCGGCGGCTGCGGGAGGGGGGGGGGGGGCTGCACTCACCTGGTCGATCCACGGCCCCAGGTTGGGGGAACACTCGTACAGACACGTGTCCTGGATGAAGTGGCGCTTGCACTTCTCCGGCATGGCCCCGCAGTGGTCCCAGTTGAAATTGTACAGGTAGGACTGGTCCAGGTGGGCTTCCTCGCTGGTGTTGGCAGTGCAGCAGGCGTTCTCCCTCCAGAGGAAACACTGCGCCAGGGCAGCCGGGGCTCAGCTGGGACCCGCCGGGGGTCCGGGGAAAGCACCAGTGCCCGCAGCGAGGTGGCACTGGGCGACGGAGCCCGCGTCAGGGCGCAGAGCCCCGCCGGGCTCCATCCCGGTGGCCCCGGCGGCGAGTGACACGGGTGGGTGCCGCAGCGGCGGGTAAGGACCGTACCTGCCCGTAGAGCTCCCCTTCAGGGCCGGGGCTTTTCTTGTGGTGCTTGGCGTCCATGCAGATGTTGAGCAGCGAGTCCCCCGTCCCTGTCACCGCCGCGGTGGTGGCGGCTGGCCAGGCCACCAGCACCAGCAGCGCCAGAGCCGCCGCCATCGCTCTGCCAGGGCGACGGTGGGTCAGGACGGCGGCACCGAGGGACACCGAGTGACAGCGGGGGACAAAGTCCCGCACCGCGCACGGGGCAGTGCGGCAGCGCCTGGTCGCCGCCCGGGACCACCGACGGGGCGGGAGGGNNNCAGGGATCTTACCTGGGGGGTGCCGGGGGTCGGGACACTTGCCTGGGAGGGTGCTGGGCTCCGGGTGCCAGGGAGCGAGCGCAGCTCATCTCAAAGGTCGTGGCACGCAGCGCAACCCAACCCTTGGCCACGCCGATCACGAGTCGTGGGCACACGGAGGGTTCGGCGGCACCGTGGGCGCGGTGGGGACGGGGGACACCACGGGGGGCTGCACGGACCGTCCCGGTACAGCCCCCCTCCGCCAAACTCCGCACGGAGCCAGGATTCGTCCTCCCGGCGCCAGGCTGGGGCCAGGGCGAGCCAAAATCCACCCGTGGCTGTTTTTCCGTCCCTCCCGTGGGAGGTGGCTGCCTGTGCCCTGGCACCGGCACGAGGGGCAGGAGTGCGGGGTCCCCGCGAGTGTCCTGGGGCAGGGGACACCCACCCCAGCGGGGCGACGGGATCGCGGGTGGCTGCAGGGGTGGGGGCAGCTACCTCTCGTTGTCATCGGGTACTCCAGGGGCTCACAGATGCCCCTGGAGGGTCGGGGTGTGGATAACCTGAGGGAAGGAGGGCGGGGGGCAGTCACCCGTGGGGCAGAGGGGACAGAAACCCTCCTGTCCCTCCAGGGTCACACGTGATGGAGGGGACAGACGTGCCCACNCGGCCCTTCCGTGAGGGCGGCGGGCGGAGCGGGGCCCGGCCCCGCCATGGCCACGCTCTTCCCCTCGCTCCTGCCCCGCCTCACCGAGCCTCTCTGGTTCAACCTCGACCGGCCCTGCGTGGACGAGACCGAGCTGCAGCAGCAGGAGCAGCAGCACCAGGCCTGGGTGGGCGGCGGCGGGTTTGGTTTGGGACTGACGGGGGGGGTCCCTGTGCCGCGGTGACTCCGGGGGGGGGCTGTTCGCGGAGCTCCCCGTTGTGTGGGAGGTTAATTAACATGCTCTCCGCTAATTAATTAACCAATTCCTGGTCCTGGTAACTCTCCACTGCCCGCACAGGTCGGGGTGGCGGGCGAGGGGGGACGACACTATTTGATTAATATTAAAAAAAAAATAAATAAATAAAAATCTCTCGGTGATTAAGTCGTTGTAATTAAATAAAACACTTTCAATCAATTAAAACCCCGGCAGCAGGGAGAGAGGTTCCCCGTCCCTCCGGGGCGTGTGTGGGTGTTAAGGCGGGTGGGGGAGGGATGCGGAGTGTTTTAATTGAGCTTTAATTATCCTCTGCCTCGTGATCTCTCCCCAGCTCCAGAGCATCGCCGAGAAGGACAACAGCCTGGTGCCCATCGGGAAGCCGGCGTCCGAGGTGGGTGTGGGGGGATCCCGGGGGGGCCGGAGCCGCCCCGGGGGCTGCAGTGTCCGTGTCCGTGTCCGTGTCCGCAGCACTACGACGAGGAGGAGGAGGAGGACGACGAGGACGACGAAGACAGCGAGGAGGACTCTGAAGACGACGAGGACATGCAGGATATGGATGAGATGAACGATTATAATGAGTCTCCCGATGACGGGGAGATCAACGAGGTAAATGCCGAGACCCCAGGGGAGGGGAGGGGGTGTCTCCTCTCTTCCCCCTCCCTGCTCTGGTGGGGCATCTCGAACCTCTCTCCCCTTCCCAGGTGGACATGGAAGGGGCAGAGCAGGATCAGGACCAGTGGATGATCTGATTCCGCCACAGCCACACCAGGATGGAGGCTGGGGGAGAGCCCTTGTGCCCCGTGGCCCTGGGGGGCAGTTCAGTGAAGTTCCCCCTGCCATGGATGCTGTGTGGGGCAGGGGCCTCGGAGTGAAGCCCCCCCAGGGGGGGGAGAACTGGAGGGGAGGCTGCCACCCGGCACACCAGGGCTGACATGTCTTTTCTAATAAACTTTTCAAGAAAACAACCCCAAATCCTGTGTGTGAGGCCACCGGGGCAGCCCCAGGGCTGCTCCCCACCACTCTAACCCCAGGGTCCCTGGCAGAGCTCCCCACACGGAGGGAGCCCTCTCATTCCCCCGGCGCTCCCACCACAAACCACAGCAGCCACCACGTTTCCTCCAGAAGAGCCCATGTTGAGCTGGGGACCCGGCGTTGCTCCTGTGGCCACGGCAAGGCGGGAGCTCGCCGCCCCGTTAGCGGGGCCCGGTGTAGCGGAGCTCGGCGACGCCGTCGGGAATGGCGCGGAAGTACTCGAGGCTGGCGCGGTGCACCCTGCAGCGGTACCTGCCGCAGGTCTTGGCGTACTGCAGGAAGTGGGGTGCCCCCGGGAAGAGCACGTTGTCGGCCAGGACGGTGGCCCCCTCGGCCAGCAGCTGGTGGCTCTCCAGCAGCCGCAGGTCCCGCAGGTAGCAGCGCTTCCAGTGATCCATGAAGACGAAGTCGGCCTTGGCCAGGCCGTGCTTCTCCCGCAGCTGGGGGATCACCTCCTCCGAGGGGCCCACGATCAGCTCCACCTGCACCACAGCACCCTCAGCCCCTGGCCCCCACTCGCCTCCCTGCTTCCCAACAAACCGCACAGCAGGGAAGGACCCCTCCCCTCTCCTCCCCAGTGCCAGGCACAGAGCCAGGCTCTCCCTGGGCGCTCACCGTCTGCTCGTCGAAGCCGGCCAGGCGGATGACCTTTTCTGCCACGGCGGCGTGTTGGGGGTCCCCCTCCACGGTGTAGAGGCGGGCGCCGGGGGGCAGCCCCTGTGCCAGCAGCACGGTGCCGTAGCCAATGTGGGTGCCCAGCTCCAGCACCCGCAGCGGGGCCCGCTCCAGCAGCAGCCGCTCCACGATCCGCCCTGACGTGGCACGTGGCACTCAGCACCCTCCTGTCCCGGGGAGTTCCCCAGTGCCCAGAGGGGTGGAGGGCAGCCACGCCGGCGGTGCCAGGGCCATGCTAAGGACCGTGGCTGTGCCAACACCCCTGTGGCCATGGTGATAGTTCCACAGCCATGCTGGTGGTGCTGTGGTCACACCAGCGGTGTCACAGCCGTGCCAATGGTGCTGTGGCCATGCTGGTGGTGCCATGGTCACACCAGCAGTGTCACAGCCGTGCCAGTTGGTGCCATGGCTGTGCCAAGGATGCCCTGGCCACACCAACAGTGCCACACAACAGTGCCACAGTCGTGTCAATGGTACCAAGGCCATGTCGACAGTACCGCAGCAGTGCCAGTGGTGCTGTGGCCACACCAACAGTGTCACGGCCAAGTCAGTGGTGTGTCATGACCATGGCAATGTGTCAGTAGTGCCGTGGCCGTACTCAGGGTGCCATGGCCGTGGGTGAGGGTGGCACTCACCTTTGGCAGGCCCCACACAGCTGAGGTGCTCGCAGTTGTAGCACCACTGGTCAAAGGTCTGGAGGACGTGGTGGGGGTCCCCAGGGATGGCGTGGGCCAGCAGGTACTGGAAGGCGCGCTGCTCCCGCGGGATTCCCGTCAGCCGGTCCCGCAGCCAGGGCACCAGCACCGCCCGGTAGAGCAGCAGCAGGTAGTGCCGGTACCGGATCAGCAGGGTGACGAGGAAGGGCAGGAAGGCCAGTGCGATCGCCGGAGACACCATCGCAGGGGAGGGAGGCTGTGGGAAGAGCCCCAACACAGGGACATGCTGGGGGACGGTGTCCTCCCAGTGTGCCAGCCCCATGGGATGCTCCGGGGGTCCCTGTGCCAGGGCTAAGCGGTGCTGGGGACCCACCTGCTGGGATCCCGGTATTGGAATCCACGGGGCTGGTGCCCAGGCGGGGTTAGGCTGCTCTGAGGGGCACTCTCCAGCCCCTCACACCTCTCCTTGGCCCAATTTGCTGCCCCCACCCGCCATATCCTCCTCCCCAAAACCTGAACCCCACATCCTGAGCTGTTGGGGGTCCCCAGTCACACCAAGGGATCAGGGCCATGGGGGTGGCACCTACCTGTCCCCTCACTCCAGGCAGGCAGAGGCAGGCAGTCCTGCCTGTGGCCCTGCCGCTACTCAATTATTGATGGTGTCACCTTAGCTGCAGCTGCCACCAGCTCCAGTTACCAGCTCAGTGGGGCTGGGCCAGCCTCATGCTCCAGGAGGGGGCCTGGGGTGCTGATACCGGGGCTGGGGATGCACACGCCAGAGCCAGAGATGGAGGCCGGACTGAGGGACATGTGGTGGGTTCGGGGTATCCAAGAACACCTTGGATGTCTGGGGCACCTCCCCAGATATTTGCTGGGCTCTGGGATGGAGGGTGCCCACAGACACCACCCCCTCCTCCCCCGGCATGTCCCCTCTAGCCCCATAGGGCCTCAGGCTTGGGGTGCTCAGGGTTCAAGGGGCTAAGGAGGTTCAGGGGGGCTTGGAATTCAGGTGGCTCAGAGGATTTAGGGGTTCAAGGGTGTGGGGCTCAGGGCTTGGGAGCTTAGAGAACTTGGGAGGCTCAAGGGAGTTTAGGGGATTTGGAGGGGCTCAGACAGTTTGGGGACTTGAAGGACTTAATTTAGAGTGCTGAAGGCTGGGAGGGAGGCTCAGACCTCAGAGGGCTAAGAGAATTTTGGAAGGTTGTGGGGCTCAGGGGTCTCGGTTTAGGGGGAATCAGGTTTTGAGTGCTCAGGGTTAGTAGGGCTCAGAGAACTTGTGAGGCTCAAGGTACTCAGGGTTCAGACAGTTCAGGGGTCTCAGGGCTGGAGAGGCTCAGTCCGAATCCAGGCTGCAGATGTTCTCCCTGAGCCCCTGCCCCCAGCCCTGTGGGTCCCCCAGTGGGGCTGAGCTGGCCCGTTCAGAGCACTGGGAGGGCTGGGAGCCAGAATCAGTGGGCACTGGGAGCACGGGACATTGAGAACACTGCGGGTGTGCGGGGTTGGGGCACTGAAATCTGTCGTGGTTTAGGAATGGTACTCCCCAATCCAGCGGTTCCACCAGGATTCCAACGCCTTTCCTCATTCCTATGATGGCAGGATGGAGAGGAGACCCGGAGGCAAAAAAGACAAAGATAACAGGTTGAGATAAGAACAAGCAGCTCCCGACTGGTGTTTTTGGAGCAGTCCACACTCACTGTCCGTAGTAGTTACAGTCACATTGTCATTCAGCAACCAGTATCATACAATTGAACATTACAGACTGGTCTCACCCCAAAATCAAATCCCTTTGAAATACACATCCATGATTATCCCTGATCCTGCCTCTTCCTCCTGCTGTGAGGGCCCTGCTTCCTCGTCATCCCTCACTAAGGGAACTGATTTGGTCTTGGATTTCTTCTGTATGAGGGTGACCCTTGCTACCGGCAAGGGTTGTTCCCCTGGTGCAGCTGCAGTTCGAGTGGCCATGGTGCCTGTTGGGCTGCTTTCCTCCTTCTCCCTTCCCCTTCCAGCTCTTCTTTACCGAGGGTGCTGTCCGCTAGCCAGGGCCCAGCACACTGAAATAAGGTGCTCGTCTCTGGAATTGCCACAGCATTCTTCTTGCGAATATTCTGTCGCTTTATCGGGGCTCTGCAGTTGTTCAGGGCTGAGTTCCTGCAGTGACGGGTCTCTTAACCTCCACAGACGCCGGGTGTAGGAGTAGAGACATCTTTATTGTCAGTGAAGGAATGGGGCCCATAGAGACAGAGACACGGTGACCCAGAGTCAGAGGCAGGGAGACAGAGTCACCCCATTGCCTCGAGCACAGGCTTACATCGTCTGTATCCCTAAGACAGCAGCACAGCACAAAAGCTTTACCAACACATCGGTCACCCAGCTTTCCCCAGGAACCTCCCAGGCATCTCCCCACACTGTTATCCGTGTACCAAAGTCCGTGATGTTTCCTAAGCGCTTTTCCCAGAGCTAGAAAAGCTCTTAGTCTGCCACAAATTCCCGAACCATTGGAGCAGAGGATTTATCCAAAAACTGTCCCATTTTGTCCCACATTCCATGCCGCTCATGGCCATTCCCCCCTCGAGGCAGATCTCTGGGAACACCGGCGTCAATGGGAACCTGAGGGCACTGGGAACCCGGGTGTGAGAAAAATGAAGGGAATTTTGTTATGAGCAAGCTGTAGGGTATGTAGGACAAAATGTAATATGTATTTAGAGCTTGCTTGGGATGAAAACTCATAGTCCTCAAGGCCACCTCCTGGAATCTTTGGGGGTGCAGATGGTGCTGATGGATGGCCCTGAGCACCCTGAATGGCCCTGGAGAGCTTAGGCGTTCCCCTGGTCAAATTGTGAGAAAGCTCCTTATGAGCAAACTGTGAGCGGACTGGAAATGTGTGTGGGGTTCAGCCAAGAGGACCCTCCCTCCCTGCCAGGGCCGCAGACCCTCCAAGAACTGTTTCAGGGATGGAGTTCAGCCAAGAAAAGGGGGTTGGAGAGAGGTTGGATTGCTTCTCAGAGGGGAGGAGACACCAGGGCGGGTCTGGGTGAGAAAACAAAAGTTAAAAAAGGTGTATGAACCCCTGCGGATGACACCAAGCTGGGGATAAATGTCGACCTGGAGGAAGGTAGGAGGGCTCTGCAGAGGGACCTTGACAGGCTGGATAGATGGGCTGAAACCAATGGCATGGGGTTCAACCAGTCTAAGTGTCGGGTCCTACACTTGGGTTACAATAACCCCATGCAGAACTATAGGCTGGGGTTGGAGTGGCTGCAGGAGGATCAGGTGGAAAGGGACCTGGGAGTGCNCCCCCGCCCTGTGCCTCGGCCGGGAGCGGCGCCGGGACGGCCCGGGCTGCCCGGGGTGGGCCCTGGGGAAGGAAGGAAGGAAGGAAGGAAGGAGAGGAGAGGGGCCTGGAGCATGGCAGCGGCGTTTCCCAGCGGGAGGAAGGGGAGCGGGAGCTGCTGCCGGAGGTGTCGGCGGCTGTGGTGGGCTGAGCATCCTCTGGGGGCTGGAGCGGGTCCAGAGAGGGGCAGCAGGGCTGGGGAAGGGGCTGGAGCACCGGGAACGGCTGAGGGGGCTCAGCCTGGGGAAAAAGGAGGCTCGGGGGGGACCTTCTGCCTCTCCACCAGCCCCTGACAGGAGCGGGGAGCCTGCGGGGCTTGGCCTCTTCTCCCAGGCAACGAGCGACAAGAGGAGAGGAAACGGCCTCAAGCTGTGCCAGCAAATATTTGTGTCGGATATTCGGGAAAATGTCCCTGAAGGTGTTGTCTAGCCCTCCACAGGCTGTCCAGGGCAGTGGTGGAGCCGCCGTCCCTTTAGGAATACAACAGATCTGTAGATGGGGCCCTTGGGGACCAGATTTAGCGGGGGCCTTGGCTGTGCTGGGGAGATATTTGGACTTGATGGTCTCAGAGGGCTTTTCCAATTTTAATGATTCTGTGATCCAGCTCTCCTGAGTATTTGTCTCCATGGTCTCTCTGCTGGGCTCTTCTCCCAGCTCCTGCGGCACAGCTTGGCCAAGACAAAAGGTGAAGGTCTGAGCCACAGCTCTGCACACTCTGGACCGAATGGGGGGATGTGCCCCAGGATTTTGGGAACCCTCCCACCCTGCGCTATCCCTGGGCTGTTGGGGTTCACCTGGCCTGGGCAAGCCCCCCACCATGCCAGTGTGGAGACCAAAGGCTGGTGGGGTCTCTGTGGTGCCCGGTTGGGGTGATGCCCCTGTGGGCCCTCGTTAGCTGCAAGATTTTGGGGCAGGTTAGTGCTGGCAGAGCTGAGGCTGTGCTGGCGCTCCTGGCAGGCGGAGGGTGAGACTCGCCTCATCCCTTGGGGTCAGTGGTGCTGGCGTTGGGGATCCGAGGGCTGATTCTCCTCTTGCGTTTCCCTCAGGAAGAGGAGACAAAGCGTCTGCTGGAGCCGACGGTCAGCCCTCCCAGCAAGGTGCTGAACGGAGCGGAGCAGAGCTACCACAACCTGCCCTCGGCGCGCACCGATGAGCAGGCCATGCTGTCCTCCATCCTCGCCAAAACGGCCATGTAAGCCTCAGCCACTGCTGCCACTGCACGGCTGGGGTGGGCAGCACGCCTTGGGGACCACCGGTGACCCTGGGAAATGGTGTGCAGCTGGACACCTGCCTGGGGAAAGGAGGGAGCTGTGGCAGAGCCCCCCGTGCCCCTGTGCCCACGGGCAAGCACCCTGTCTCGGCTTTGAGCCTCATGGGGACACAGAGATAAGGCTCCAGATGTGAGGTGCCCGTTGGCTGCTGGGACTGGAAATAGGGGCAGGGGCTGGGGAGCCCCCTGCTCCAAGCTGGGATGAGGAAGTGGGTCCATAGGGGTGTGGAGAGGGTGGCTGGGGAGGCACCAGCACCGTGTCCCCCTTCTGGGGAGGCTTCCCCCCAAATACACGTGGGAAATGGGGAGAGGGGGCTGTGCCCAGCCTGGCTGGGAGGGCCTTGGGGTGCCCATAGGGCCCTCTGCTCCCCTGTCTGGCTGGCAGCATTCACGGGGTGGATTTGGCCATGAGATGTTTGTGTTGGTGTGCTGGAGGGTGCTGGATTTTGGCTGCCCTTGTCAGAGAGTGCTCTGAGGTGGGAGGGGAAGCAATGAGCCTGCAGTGGGACCCACTGTCTTGTGTCTCCGCAGCAACATCATCGACGTGTCGGCAGCAGATTCCCAGGGCATGGAGCAGCACGAGTACATGGACAGAGCTAGGCAGTACAGGTGGGATCTGCCCTCCTCCCTCGGGGTGCCCGCAGTCCCTCAGGGCCCCAGGGGTCTGGCCTGGAAGGAGTGAACTCAACATGTAGTGGGGTGCAGCCCCACACCTTCCCTCTGCCCTGCCAGCACCCGGGGGAGGCCCGTGGCAGTGCGGGTGACAGAGCCGGGCACGGAGGGCTCCCGTGGTCACCCAGCCCTTGAGGCAGACTGCAGTGGGCTGGATGTGACTGCTCCTGCTTGAAAGGTGTGCTTTCAATAGCTTCCAGCTCCTCCTGTGCCAGGGAGCTGGAAGCTCCCTCATCCTCCTGCTGTGGGGAGCGAAGAAGGCTGGATGCCTTGAGTGCATCAGCGCTGCTGTCCCTTCCTGCCCCTCAGGGGTGCCGGGGCATGCCTCATCCATCTTGTGGGTCTCTCTGAGTCTTGGCACTGCGCTGACCTTGGCTGCTCCCCCCTTCACAGCACACGCCTGGCTATGCTCAGCAACAACCTGACGCACTGGAAGAAGCTCCCGCTGCTGCCGTCTCTGACTAACCAACCGCACCAAGTGCTCGCCAGCGACCCCGTCCCCTTCGCAGACCTGCAGCAGGTGAGCAGGGCTGGGGGGAACCCTGGGACCCCGCAACACTCCCCCACCCTGGAGGAGCAGCGTTGCCCTCCGCTCTTGACCAGGTCCCTGGCACAACTTGTTAGCGCAGGTCGGGGTTTAAGGCCCCCATTAGAGCTTGAGGGGGCAAAGCTTGGGACAGGTTTAGGGACTTGTTGGTGCTGGGGGATGACCCCTTGCGGGTAACCAGGGGCTGCAGGAGCCAGCAGTGACACAGCCACGTCCTTGTGCCCGCAGGTGTCCCGGATAGCTGCCTACGCCTTCAGCGCGCTCTCACAGATCCGCGTCGATGCCAAAGAAGAACTGGTTGTACAGTTTGGCATCCCCTGAGCCTGCCTCCGGCGCCGCTGCTTCACCGCTTTGGGTTGGTTTTTGGGTTTTTTCTTTCCTGTTGGGTTTTTTTTTTGTTTTGTTTTGTTTTGTTTTGTTTTGTTTTCTTTTTTCTCTCTTTGTTTCCCTTCCCTCCCCATGGTGCTGCCACGGAACTTGGACAGATATACCCTGTTTCCTACCAAATGCCAAGGCTCGCATCACCGGCACGTTGGGCCCACCTGCACTGCCTGAGGCTTTCTCCTCCTCGTGGGTGGGTGTGCGTGGGGAGGGGGCTGTGTCACCTGGACAGGGATGAGCACAAAGGGAAGAGCTGGCGCAAGGAGGCCCCTGGTGCAGGTCAGCACCGTGTGCCAGGACAGGTGGGCTGGAGCCAGGCTGATGTGATGCTCTGCGCAGGGCCCGGTGGCTCTGAAGCCCTCCCTGCTCATTTTTACATGGTTAGACCTTTACTTTGGGTTGTTGGTTGGTTGGTTGGTTTGTTTTTTCTTTTAATTATTAATATTATTATTATTGGCCACAGTAGATAAAAATACCACGTTCATCCAGAGCCTGTCTCCGCTGTTCTCTGCTGGCCGCAGCATGGATGTGGTGGGGGAGCCTGGGGGGAGCCGTGCCATGGTGGGAAGGGGACACACGCATCCTTCTGTCCCTCGTCACCTCTTCCATCGTGTTCCCTGGGGACCAAGAGGATTCCCCGGGGCAGGGGATGTGTAATGATCCACCCTTGAGGGAAAGGAAGCAGCTGAGATTCATAAGTGCTCATGCCCAGAAGGAAAGGAACAAGAAGAATCAGAGGGTCCTCAACGAATCAGGAAGTTTTATTAGTAAATCACGCGCTTGGCATGGAAATTAGGGGGGTGCCTTTTATGGGTTTCTCGCTTTCTATGCAAATCAGTTACGCACAGTCTGTTCTTTTAGGGAATGGGTTGGAAGGTTTTGGGGGTCTTTGGTCCTAAATACCACCCTAAATGCCCATTCTTAGGCCTCATCCCTCCGCTTCTGCTGTACTGTGTTACACTTACCTCCAGGAACTACAACAAGGATGTTTGTCCCAGAACAGTGCTCCCCTGTCTCCACCTGGCCCCCTTCTCCAGCCACATCTTGCTCTTTTTCATGGCGTGTTAATATAAACAGTCCTTGGTTATTAACAACAATTTTTGTCTGGTTATTCCCAACAGCCCCTCGCTGGCTCCACAGTGGGTTTTTGATACGTGTCCATCAGCCCCTCCTGTCTGGGAATCGGGAGCTCAGTGGGTCTCACTTCAGGGTCGTATGGCGGCGGCCAGTGGGGAGCGGGGAGGGGACGAGCCCTGCCGTTCGAACCGGGACCCTCACCCCAGACACGGCCACGGCAGGGCGGGCGCTGGGGTCACAGGCGGGGACGGGACCGGTCCCCGGTGTGTCCCTGTGCCCCGCCGGCCCCGGGGCTTCCTGCACAGCCTCCCTAAGGACGAGGAGGGCTTATGCCTCTTGTTTCCCCGGCTCCTGGTGAAGCCGGGTTCTTCACCGCGTTCCCCCCCGGCGCCGGTTCGGAGGAGGCTTCCCGGTGTGCGGTGCTCGGGGGCGGCTCCCGAAGGTCTCCAGGTCTGCAGCCGGGGGATAAATGTCCCTTCCTCGCCCGGCCCCTGCCAGCTGAACGTGTGTGTGTGTGAATGTGCGTGTGTGTCGAGGGGGATTTTTCCCAGGGGCCAGCTGGGATGTGACTCCAGGTCAGCGGCAGACGCAGCACCGGGAGGGGGCCATTCCCTCGCCGAGCTTTCTGCGGGCGGGAGCGGGTCCGTGCCGGCCCCTCCGGGCCCCGGGCAGGGTGGCCGAGGTGAGTCCCCGAGCGGTCCCGGTTCCCGCGCCGTGCGCCTTTAACGAGCGCGGCCCCGGCGCGGTGACGTGGGGGTGGCCCGGGGCCAGGAAGGGGAACCGCCGCCTGCCGAGCCCCGCCGACCAGGAGCCCGAC
>WEKX01010250.1:289291-311471 GCA_013390025.1 Pitta sordida
GCCTCGGGGACGCGGCTCTGAGACGCTCCCGGGCCGCCGCCGCCGCCGCCGCGAAGGGCTCCCCCGGCGCTTCCCGCCTGCCATCACGGGTGGCACGTCCACACTCACACACTCACACACACTCACACACTCACACTCACACACACACACACACTCACACTCACACACTCACACACACTCACACACACACACACACACACACTCACACCGGGGCCATGGCGGGTCACCCGGGCTCTGCCCGTCCCCGCCGGGGTCTCTGCCAGGCCGGGGCCGGGCAAAGGCTGTTTATTGCCAGGGCTGCGCGCCTGCTTTGCCCGGTGGCCTTCGGGTGGGTATTTTTGGGGACGGGTCCTGGCTGTGCCCACCCCCTCCCCAGTAAGTTCAGTGGGGGCGCAGCCGTGGGGCAAGGACCTGGGTTTTAGGGGGGGGTTTTTTTCGCCAAATTGGAGGGAGGATCTGTCCTGCCGGGCTGGCGGCACTGGGAGCTCCGTGTCCCCCCCCAAAGCCGCCGTGGCTGTCCGGGTGCAGTGGAGCCCCTCGCTCCCGCTGTTCCCTTCCCGGCAAAGATCACCGGGCTGGCACCGGGCACGGCCGGCGCGGAGGCGAAGGTCGCGGCGGAGGGGACCTGGCAGCCATCCCGTGCCCTGGGGACAGCTCGTCCCTGCTGCCACCCAGCGCAGAGATGCCCGGGGGCCTCCCCGTGTCCCCGGCAGGGGGTTTCCCCCTTTCTCCGGGAGCAGTGGGAAGGGGAGCTGGCAGCGCTCCAGCCGCCTGGCCACTGCTTTGCCGGGCTTATTTGAGGCCGGGTGACCTTTGCCGGCAGCTTCCAGCCCCGGGGGCTGTGTCCCGGCAGCCTCCCGCCCTCCCGGGATCCCGGCAGCTGGAATGGTGGCAGCTGGGGCAGGGAGCCCCTGTTCCCGGGCCGCTGGCGTTTGGGCGGCGGCGCAGCTGGGAGGGAGCCCGGGCAGGGGCAGGCAGTGCCACAGTGGGAGCTCAGTCCCTTCCCGGTGCACAGGGACAAATTTTGGTGCTTTGGACAGCGCTGTCTCTCTCTAAACCTGCTGCTTGTGCTTTCAGGAGGGAGGTTGGTTTTCCCGGGATGCTGGTGGTGCCGGCAGAGGCGCCGATGCCCAGCTGTGGCCGCCCGCTGTCCCTGGGCGGGCAGCAAGTGCCACCGAGCTGCCAGGCCCTGTGCCAGGAGCTCGCTTGGACTTCGAATTTCTCCTAAAAGAAATGTTATTGGCGTCTGGGGGCACGGGGTGGAGAGGCGGGGGGGCAGGAGGCACGGCAGGAGGACGAAGAGCCCGAGCAGCCGTTTTCCCTTGACCCCGTGTCAGGATCTTGACCTGTGCTGCTCCCTGCTCTGTGCCTGTGGGAAAGCAGGAGGATGCTGGCTGCTCCCTCACAGCCGGCCAGGCTCCGTGGCAGATCCTCCCTTGACGGACACGAGTCCCTTGTGCCGGGCGCAGGTTACGTAGTAATTATGACTTTAATAATTGCTCTACCTTCGCTGGTGTTTTTAGGTCTGGGCAGTGACCTGACAGGCTGGCCAAGATGTCTCTTCACAGCACGAGAGCTGCGGCTCTCCTTGCTTGGGTAAGCCTCCCTCTCCTCCTCTGGGGCTGGTCACGGGAGGGCTTGTCCCTGCTGCTGGTCCTGGGCATGTGGGTGTTTGCAGGAGAAGCCTTGCTCTCCCTTCCTGCTGTGTAACCAGAAATGCCGGAATGGCTTGGTTTGGTCATGGAAACTGCCTGGGAGCTGGAGCTGAGCCTGGAGCAGGCAGCAGCTGGACTGCAAAGGGGTTGTTGGATCTGCTTCGCAAAACTGCCGTGTCCACTTGGAATGGTTTGGGTTGGAGGGGACATTAAAGGCTGTCTCGTTCCAACTGCCTGCCGTGGGCAGGGACACTTTCCACTATCCCACGTTGTTCCAAGCCCCATCCAGCCTGGCCTTGGACACTTCCAGGGATGGGGCAGCCACAGCTTCTCTCACAGCAACTTGTGCCAGGGCCTCCCCACCCTCACAGGGAAAAATTCTTCTCAATATCCCATGTAACCCTGCCCTTTTGTGCTGTCCCTGCAGGCCCTTGTCCAAAGTCCCTCTCCAGCTCTATTGGAGCCCCTTTAGGCACTGGAACGGCCTCTGAGGTCTTGGAGTCTTCTCCAGGCTGAACCCCCACGGCTCTCTCTGCCTGTTTCTGTGGCAGAGGCGCTCCAGCAGTGTGATAAATGAGACCCGTGCTGGCCTGCCCAGCTGTGGAGCCATGGGGATCATGTTCAGCTGTTCCCTGGGCAGGGCAGGGGTGGTTGGAAGGGCTGGATTCACTCTCACGCCCAGACCGGTCTTGCTGTCCCCCTGCCGTGAGTGGGAGGTGACAGTGGGCACAGCACAGTGTGGTTGGTGTTGGCATCTGTTTTCTGACCACCTCACCCCATTCGTAGGTGAACAGCACAAAGGTTTGTCCTGATCCCGTCAATGATCTGTCCCAGCTCCAGGACTGTAGTGTGTTCGTCAGGATTATCCACAGAATGTGAGTACGGGCGGCTGTGTGCACATTCCAAACCACCCAGGTGAGGCTGTGGGCTGCCTCCCAGAGCCTTGTCTCTCCTTGGGCAGGGTGGGTATTTATTCTTCCCCTGGTTTATCTGCTGCTGGGATCTGTGTCTCCTTTGTGCCACTGCACAGCCGGGTCTGCCTGCAGAGCTCTGGGCAGAGGGAGGATCTGGGTCAGAGTTCCTGTCGTTTGAGACTCGTTATCACATCTGGCGCTGACATCTGGGCTCGCTCCTGGCGTTGATGAAATGAGCTGAGCGCTGCCAGTGGCACAGGGGTTCCTGCTGCTGCACGGGGGATTATTTATGTCCGTGCACGATGCTTGGATGAGGGAACAGCCCTGAAAGTTTTCCTGGGCAGCAGTCTTGGGATCCTGAGGAATCCTTGTGTCTGGAAAGCAGTGTAAAGAAGGGCAGTTCCTGCCCGCGAGGTGGTCCTGTTCCGTGGGGACGTCAGGGGAGGACATGTGGCATTCCCAGGGGCTGGAGGAATGCCTCCCCCAGGAATTGCGTTTGTTGCCTGGGAGCAAGGGAAACTAAAACCTGCAGGCTGTAGTGGGCGTCAGAGGTGAGACCGAGCCTGGTGGTGAGGGAGCTGGCGAAGCAAATTGAGAGGCGTTCCAACCCTTCCGGTGGGAGGCTCCTCGGGAGCCTGCCTGCTATGGTTACCTCCTGCGCAGGGTAAGGAGAGCTGGCTTGGAGCAGGGATCTGCCTGCGGTGGGCGGGGAGGAAGGAGCTGCCTCCCCCGCGGATATATTTAGTCAGGCCTGGATAATCTCCTGGGTCTGCACTCAAACTGGGATTACTATCCGGAGTCACCAGCGCAGTGCGCTCACCGAGCAGGCCTGGCCACGGCCTGATAAGTGGGGCGGCCACAGCTGGCTGAGCTGCCAGGGGACAGGCTGGGGAGCCTGCAGGGAGGAGCAAATCCTCGTGGCAGCCCCTTGCCTGGGCCGGGTACCCTGGGAGTAATCGACAGTACCAAAGCAGTGCTGGCCAAGCATGACTGGTGTGAGTCTCGGGCGCCCTTGTTCCTGAGCCGGGGTTGGATTCGATGATCCTCCCCTTCAATATTCTGTGGGCTGCCAGCTGCTGAGGGAGAGCGTAGTCTCCAATGAGAGCGAGAGGAAGCCTCAGCCTCCCCAGAGTCCAGCCAAGAACACTCTCGGTCTCCCCGCACGGCCCCCGTGGTGCCTCCCTGTGCCGTGCCGGATGCCGGGGCTGGCAGGCAGAGGAGGAAGCGGTGCCGGGGGGGCCTGGCTGCTCACCCGGCGCAGCCGTGTTTGTCTCGGGACTGCTCCGTGCCTGCTCCGTGCTCTGGCCGTGATCCAGAGCCAGGCACGGTTTAACCCCTCGGGAAAGAGTTAACGCAACCCCTGCAACTCTTCCAGCCACAGGAGCAAGGAGGGAGAGTCAGTGCTGGAGCAGCAGCTGCCGGAGAGGGTCTCCTTCATCCGTGGCTTCCTGCAGAGTAAGAACCTGTCTGGTCTGCTGCCTGCAGCTTCCCCCTCCCCAAAGTGACACCCCCTCCCCACTGCATCAGCAGCTCTCTCATAAGGAAAGCTTCCTGATGGGAAACTTCCAGGTGGAAGCCTGTGGCAGAGCCTTGGTTTGGTGCAAAGGTGGTCCTGGGTGTGAGGGGCAGGGTGCCAGTGGCTGCTCTTGTGGTGCTGCTTTGGGGTAGTTTTCCTAGCTGTGTACCTGGCCTCAAGCTGTTCAAATCCCACTGGGGAGCCTTTACCTGAGCAGGAATCCCGGGAGGGGAAATTGGGTGAATCTTGGGCTTTTGCTCAGCTTTTCCTGGAGGGGAGACACCATAATCTGCCTTTCATCCCGTGCTTCAGAAGTGGGATTCTGTGCTGATGTTGGAGCAGAGATGCCAAGGAGGGGAGGCTGGAATTTAGGATGGAGTTCCAGGGAGGGTAGTGGAACCCCGAGGCTGAGCACTGGGATCTCCGCTCCCGATCCCACCCCTCTCCGTGCCCCTTCTCTTTGGGAACGCATCACAGTGACCCCCCCCACCCATGAGTGTCACCTCAGGGGATGGCCGTGTGCCAGGGGCAGGCAGTGTGCCCAGCAGCTCCTGCATGACTGGGAATCTCACTTCATGTTGCAGAGCACTGCAGGCAGAAACTGACCACAGACAACCTGGTCCCTGCACAGAAGCTCCTGGATGGAGACGAGCTGACTCTGGCCAAGGTAACTGCACGGCACACCTCAGTCCTAGCTGGCACCAATGTACTCATGACTGGCTTGGGGTCAGTGACGCTTTTCCTGCCTTGCTCAGGTGGCCGTGCTGCTCCTGTATCAAACCTCCATGAGCTGCAAGAGCCCTGAGGACTGGAATGAGTTTGACTACAAGACACAGGTAATCCCTTTGGGGTTCCCCCCGCTTGGAGTGCATGAGGAAGCAGTGGTGCCTTTTGGGGATTGTTCTGAGACCTGTTCTGGGTCCCCTTGAAAGACAGCGTGGAGTGAGTGCTGCAAGTGCTTGCCTGTGGTTTTGGGCAGCAAGTGTGGGCAGTGGCATGGGTAGGCAGGGAGCTGCCCCCTGCCCCAGGCCTGCTGTGGTTGCTGCCTGTGAGCTGCTGACCCTGTGGCTCCTCTGATGCAGACTGAGCTGGCATCGATCCTCAAATTTGTGCTGGATAATGAGGACAGCCTGAATGAGAACCTGGAGCCGTTCCTGCAGAGGAAAGGTGAGTGCTAGCCCCTGGCTGCCCGTGCTGTGGCACACAGAGGCCAAGCCTTGCGCAGGCAAGACGGGCATTGGGTGTTTTTCTCCTCACTGGCGCCTGGCATCGTATGAGGCGTCTGCTGAGGTGACACCCAAGTCGCAGCCTGGAGTGGGACAGAACCAGGTAGAGAGACAGAACCTTGCAGAGAGCATCAGTGTGGGGTACTGCAGTAACCCTAACCCTTTTTTAGAGCATTAGAAACATTGGGATTTCCCCCCCTTTTGTGCTGCTGTAGCTGCCCAGCCATAAGGGGAGCAGCACCACCCAGATCCCCTCTATAAACTCCTGAAAAGTCGAGCTGCCTCAGACCTGCTGGGCTCTTCCTGCTTGGCAGTATTCCAGCCTTTCTCTGGAGGAGCAAAGCAGTGGCCTGCCCACAGCCTTGTGGGAGCAGAGTGCTGGGGCAGGAGACTGGAGCAGGAGGGATGAGGAGGGGTGTAGGGAAGGTTTATGGCTTCCTCAGCTGGGCGGCTCCATCCCTGCTGGAATTTGAGTTTCCTGTGCCCCTGGGATTTCAGCTGCCCAGCCCCTCAGGTGTTAAAAGATCACAGCCTGCTTCTCCCTTTTGATTTCCAGCACTGCCATCCTCATCCAGCACATCCAGCAGCAGTGGCTACGGGGAGGATTCCCCGCCGCTCTCGCACAAGCGAGAGGTGCGTTTCCTGGAGCTGCAGAGGATTGCTGCCTACCCCAGCACCAACAAGTACGTCCCCCACCTCTTGGCTGCCCCGAGGAGAGGGGGGTGGGAAATGGATGGGGCAGCTCCTGGGAGCTGGTTCAGACGTGCTGTGAGGATGGATGGATGGATGGATGGATAGATAGATGGATGGATGGATGGATAGATAGATGGATGGATGGATAGATGAGGGGGATGAGCTCGGGTTTGGATTAGCTCATTTGAGAATCGCAGCATCATTAAGGTTGGAAAAGCCCTCTGAGACGATGGAGTCCAGGTGTTCCCCCAGCACTGCCAAGGCCACCGCCAAATTGAACTTCCTGTGGTGCAACTTGAGGCCGTTTCCTCTTGTCCTATCCAGCCTCCCTCCCCCCAGCTCCACCCTCCTGTCAGGAAGTTGTAGAGAGAGAGAGAAGGTTCCCCTCCTGAGCCTCCTTTTCTCCAGGCTGAGCCCCCCCCAGCTCACTCAGCTGCCCCTCATCAGATTTGTGCTGCAGACCCTTCCCCAGCTGTGCTGCCCTTCTCTGGACACCCTCCAGCACCTCGATATCTTTCTTGTCGTGAGGGGCCCAAAACTCAACCCAGGGTTCAAGGTGCCTCACCACTGCCCAGCACAGGAGGGTGATCACTGCTGGGTCACACTGTGGGTGACAGAAGCCAAGATGCCACCTGGGCATGCTGGCAGTGGTTTTTGCCCAGCACTTAGAGGTTGGCATTAGTGCACTCCCGAGGAGGAGCCTGGCCTTTCTGCTCAGCTGTCATGGCATCAAGGTTACTGCTGTGACCCTGACCCTGAGATGGGGGAACCGGAGCGGGTCTGGGCACACAGGGGAGGGCCCGTGCCCCGCGCTGGCTGTGGGTGACCAAGCTGTGAGTCGTGCCTCTCTGCAGCATGCTGCCCAGCCCTCCGTGTTCGCCCATGGGGGACATCATGCAGACACCCCAGTTCCAGCTGCGGCGACTGAAGAAGCAGCTGGCTTTCGAGAGGGAGAACCGGGACGGGCTGGAGGTGGAGCTGGCGGAGAACTGCAAGCTCCTCATGGAGAAAGGTCAGTCCTGGGGTGCAGGGAGGGGTCCGCAGGACTGAGACCTCCCTTTATTTCTTTCACTTTTGTTCTGACCCCACTGCAACTCTGCTCCATCCGGCCAGGCCCCAAGTGAGACTCCAGGTTCCTTCTTCCCTCTTGTATTCCCTTCTATATCCTGAGCCACAAAAGGCATGAGCACAGCAACACCCGTGCTGGGCAGCAGGGCTGGCTGCCTGGCTCTTTTGTCTCTTGCTGCAAAGGGTTTCTGTGCAGAAGTGCTGCTGGGGGAGGGGGGCCTCAGGTGAGGTAACAAGTTGGTAACGGGCCCTTTCTCACCCCAACTCCCCAGAGGCTCAGATCACCATGATGCAGCAGAAGATTGACCGCTTGGCCAAGCTCAATGAGACACAAGCTGCAGACCAGCTGGAGCCCAAAGAAGTGGAGGAGCTGAGGGAGAAGAATGAGAGGTAATCCTTCGGGAATGGCCACGCCCTGCTGCTAGGCTGGACCTTGTCAGTCCCAGTCCCCACACTCCATCTCGTCTGTCTCTTCGCTAGCGATGCATGAAACTGGGCAGAAGGCAAAACTTCTCGTTTTTCTGCAGCTGTGGCCTGGGGAGAAGAATTAAAAAAGGGTTTGGGTTGGAAGGGATACTAAAGCTCATTCAGTTGCAGCTCCCTGCTCTGGGCAGGAACACCTTACTTCTCTAAGCCCTGTCCAACCTGGTCTTGAACACTTTCAGGAGTGAGGCAGCCACAGCTTCTCTAGGCAGCCCGTGCCAGGGCCTCACCAGCTGCACAGGCAAGAATTTGTTCCCAGTTTCCAATCTAACCCTGCCCTCTGGCAGTGGGAATCCATTCCCCCTGGTGCTGTCACTCCTTGTCCCAAGTCCCTCTCCAGCTCTCCTGGAGCCCCTTTGGGCTCTGGAAGGGGCTCTGAGGTCTCCCTGGAGCCTTCTCTTCTCCAGGCTGAACACCCCCAGCTCTCCCAGCCTGGCTCCAGAGCTGAGGGGCTCCAGCCCTCGGAGCATCTCTTTGGCCTCTTCCAGACTCACTCCAGCAGCTCCACACCCGTCTGATGTCAGAGCCCCAGAGCTGGAGGCAGCTCTGCAGGTGTGGTGTCACCAGAGCAGAGCAGAGGGGCAGAATCCCACCCCCTCCCCTGCTGCCCACGCTGTGGGATCAGCCCAGGACATGGCTGTGCCTCACCCTCACGGCAGTTATGGCCTGCAGCCCATTTTGTCACAGTGGGCAGGGAGCCAGTCCCAAACCACGCAGCCTGTTCCAAACACCCACTCTAACCCAATCCCGCATGGGAACAGCTGTCCCTGTTGTGGGAAAAGGGTGTGCTGCCCATGTGGGACCTGCCTGTCCTGGGATAGGCTCTGTGTCACCACGAGCTTTCAGGGTGATCCTGGATCTCCTTCCCCCAGCCCTCCGGTTTGATCCTGTGAACTGGGCTTTGACACACTTGGAATCACGTGCCACACTGCATCCTGGTTTTTGCTCTGTGTTTACTTAGGAGGGCCGCCCAAGCTCTGCTGGAATTGCCATGTCTTTTTGTCCTTTCCCCATTTATTTCACTTAGCAGGGGGGTGGCTGGAGTCCCACAGCTGCCTCCACCCTCAGTTTGGAGTGGTTGGGCTTCTGCAAAGCACAGATGTCACTTATCTCTCCTCTGCTTTGCCATGTGTTGGGACCCAGTTTTAAAGCTGGGTGGATCGGTAGAGCCACAACAGGACATGGAGATTCCTTGGAACCTTTGGTTTCCTTGGCACTATCCAGCACCACCGATCCCTGGGCATGTCTTTGCCCGCCTCAGGCATGCACCCCCTCCTTTAACCCCCTCATTCCCTGCAGCCTGGTGGGGCGCCTGCACGAGGCCTTCAGGCAGTGCCAGGACCTGAGGACTGAGAAAGCCCAGATGGACAGAAAGATCAGCCAGCTCTCTGAGGAGAACGGCGACCTCTCCTTCAAGGTACAGAGCGCACGGTCCTCTCCGTGTTCCCACGGCCCAGTCGGTTTTGGTGGGACCCAGAGGGGAGGATTTGGTGGCAGTGCCGGACTCTGGGATGTTTATGGTTCTGGTTTATGGTCCCATAACCACTGGCACCCAGTGACCAAGCCTGCTTTGGCATCCAGATCCTGATGGGGACTGGAATGCACTCAGGACCTGGGGTGCCCGTGTATGCTGCACCTCTTGGGATTGGGAATTGGGCAGAGCACTGGGCAGAGGGGCCATGCTCTGACTTCTCCTCTGGGCTTGGGGGGGGATCTTCCCTTGGCAGCTGCGGGAGATCGCCAGCCACATGGTCCAGCTGCAGGAAGCCCTGAACGAGCTCTCGGAGGAGCACAATGCTGCCCTGGCACAGTCACAGGAAAAGCAGGGACAGCTGGAGAACGAGCTGCATGTTGCCCTGCAGGACAAGGTGAGGGGGTCCCGGGAGTGGTGGCTCTTCCTTGTAGCACCTCCTTGCCCACCCTGGCAGGGTGGAGCGGCCAGGAGCCTCCTGCCCACAGGGAGAAGCTGTGTGTAACTTCCAGCTCCTGTGGGGAGCTCCTCCCTGTTCCTGGGAAGGGTTCCCTGAGAGTCAAAGCTGCAGGAACAGCACGGTGTTGGTGACAGCTGGGTGACCGTGCCTCTCCTTGCTTGGCTCCCTTTGCTCCCTTGTGCTCAGTCCCATGTCTCTGTTCCCAGAAATCCTTGGAGGAGAAAATTGAGATTCTCCAGGGCAAGATTTCTCTGCTGGAGGACCAGCTGGCCAAGCTGGAGGAGTGCAGTGCCCAGGAGAAGGGAGAAGTCATGGGGGACGTTCTGAAGGTATGTTGGGGCTCCTCAGAGCGAGGGCTGGGATGGTGACCTCCTCCAGCTGGAGAGAGCAGCAGGTGCTGAGGAATGGGGGTTGTGGGGCACTCCAGAGGGGGAGTCCCTTTTGGGATGAATTGGTGAATGCTGCTCCAAGGGAGCTGCTGGCTGCCCCCAGCCTCCCATAGCATGGGTTTGTTGGGAGGGGAGCAGCTCCTGCGCAGTGAGAAAAGGTATTTGGTCCAAGGGAGCGTAGTGGCACAAGGCTGAGGGGGAAGGCAAGGTGCTCTGGGAGGGAAGGGAGGCGTTGGGATGCAGCACATGGATTTCTAGTGAACACGTTGGCTGCAGCTTGAGTAACACCTTGAGCGGGGGGTGTGTGTGTGCATGTTTTGTCATCCCCCTCTCTCCTTTGCCAGATGGAGGAGCTGAAGCAGGAGGTGTCCAGCCTCACTGCCAAAGGAGCAGAGCTCCAGGCCACTGTCCTGCGGCTGGAGGAGGAGAAGCAGCTGCGGGAGGCGACCCTGCAGTCCGAACGCAGCCGCTTCGAGGAGGAGAAGCAGCAGCTGGGCAGCCTCGTCGCCAGCCTCCAGAGCTCCCTCTCTGAGAGCCACCGGGCCCGAGAGAGGCTGGAGCAGGACCTGCAGGCGCAGGATGCTCAGCGTGCGGCTGAGGAGCTCGCTGCCCTCAGCGCCCAGCACCAGCAGACCCTGCAGGAGAGAGACTCTGCCCTGCAGCAGCTCCAGCAGCTGCGGGAGGCCAACGCATCCCTGAGCAGCCAGCTGCAGGCCGTGGATGCTGGCCAGGCCTCCTTGGCCGAGGAGAAGGCTGCGCTGAGCCGCAAGGTCGGCGAGCTGGAAGCCCAGATCGTGGAGCTGGGTGCCCAGCAGCAGCAGGGAGTGACGGCAGAGGCGCTGAAAGCCCAGGTGCGGGAGCTGGAGGGCAGGCTAAAGGAGAGCCAGCAGAGGCTGGCCGAGAGGGAGAAGCTGGCCCGGGAGAACAGCCGTCTGCAGGAGCAGCTGCTCTTCCTCGAGGAGTCTCTGCGGAACACTGAGGGCATCCTGGAGGATGAGAAGAGGCGGGCGGCTGACTGCTTGGAGGGCAACCTGGCCAGGATTGCCGAGCTGGAGGCAGAGAGACAGCAGCTGGTGCAGGCCCGGGAGAGGGCCCCGCAGGAGCGGGGTGAGGAGCTGGCTACACACCAGGTGATGGAGGAGAGCCAGGAGAAGCCAGTGGGAACTTCCCCTGCTGCCCGAGGGGAGGACGGAGAGCGCAGGCGGCTGGAGGAGGAGATCCGGGCGCTGAGCCGGGAGCATGGCCGGGCCTGCCAGCAGCTGCAGGCTGAGCAGGAGAAGGTGGCCGCGCTGGAGGCCCAGGCAGAGCGCATGGCTGCAGGGCACCAGGAGCGGCTGGCTGCCCTCCAGGCTGACCTGTCCAGCACACAGGCGTGGCTGAAGGAGAAGGAGAGTGAGGAGCAGAGGATGAGGGCCGAGGTCTCCTCCCTGCAGAAGAAGATGGCTGTTGCAGAGCAAACAGCAGCCCAGCGTGTGGCGGTGCTGGAGGCGGATGCCCGGCGAGCAGCCGAGGCGCTGGAGGGGGTCTCCCAGCAGCTCTCCCAGGAGAAGCTCAAATCCAAGGAGCTGGAAGGCACCATGGCCAGGCTGCGGAGTGCAGAAAAGGAGCTGGGGTCCCTCCGCTCTGCCATGCAGGAGAAGGAGAGCTGGAAGGAGCAAGTGTCCCAATGTGTCCAGGATATTGAGAGGAAGAACAGCCTGATTAGCAGCCTGGAGCACGAGGTCTCCATCCTCCATCGGCAGGTGACGGAGAAGGAGGAGGAGAGCAAGGAGCTGAAGCGCCTGATCCTGGCCGAGTCAGAAAAGAGCAAGAAGCTGGAGGAGAGGCTGCGGGTCCTGCAGACAGAGATGGCCACCGCCGCTTCCCGCGCGGCCGATAGGTGCTCGATGATGAAAGTGGAGGTGCAGCGCTGCCAGGAGGAGATGGAGAAGCAGCGGATGACCATCGAGGCCCTGAAGAGGGACCGCCACAGCCAGAGCGAGCGAGAGGACGAGCTGCGGCAGGAGGCGAAGGCCTGCCAGGACAAGTGCCAGCAGAAGGAGCAGCTCGTGGCCACCCTGCAGCAGGAGCTCGACAGCGCCCAGGCCCTCGCTGGGGAGCTGCCGGCGCTGAAGCACCTCTGCCAGCAGCTCCAGACCGAGCGTGCCTCCCTGGAGAGCCAGCACCGCCAGGACCTGGAGCAGAGGGCGAAAGCCATGGGAGCACTGCAGGCGGAGCTGGAGCAGGCCAAGCTGGCGGCGGCCGAGGTGCCGTCGCTGCGGGAGCGGTCGGCGGAGCAGGACCGGGCCATCCAGCAGCTGCAGGCCGAGGCGGCCAAGGCAGCAGCGCAGCTGGCAGGGCTGCAACAGGCCAATGCTCGTCTGGCCGAGGAGAACCAGGGGCTCAGCGAGAGCCGGAGCCGGGGCCAGCAGCAGCTTGAGGTGGAGCTGGGCCAGACCAGGGAGCGGCACACGCAGGAGCTGGAGCGGCTGCGGGCGGCGGCCGAGGAGCGGGTGGCTGCCAGCAGGCAGGAGGCTGAGAAGGCGGCGCAGAAGCTGGAGGTGATGGGAAAGGAGCATGAGAGCAGCAAAGCTGCCGCCCTGGAGGAGAGGAAGCAGCTGCTGGAGGAGAGGAAGCAGCTGCTGGAGGAGAGGAAGAAGCTGCAGGAGGAGAGCAAGAAGCTGCTGGAGGAGAAGCAGGGTCTGACAGCTCAGGTAGGGGCTCTGCTCCCAGCAGGTGGGCTGTGGGTGGGGGAGCCCTCCCAGAAAAGGGGTGTGTTTGGTCTTCTGCACACCCTGAATCCATGTCCTGCTCAGCACTGGGACTGGGACAGGACAAGAGATCCTGGGTGAGAAAGGCACTGTCACCTTGAGCTGCTGGAATGTTTCCAGAGAAGGTCAAGGGAGCTGGGGAAGGATCTGGAGCACAGGTCTGATGAGTGGCTGAGGGAGCTGGGGGGCTTAGCCTGGAAAACAGGCCCTTCTCACTCTCCATAAGTCCCTGAAAGGAGGCTGGAGCCAGGTGGGGGTTGGCCTCTGCTCCCAGGGAACAAGGGACAGGACAAGAGAAAATAGCCTCAAGTTGTGTCAGGGAAGGTTTAGGTTGGATATTAGGAAAAATTCCTTCTCTGAAAGGGTTGTGCTGCCCAGGGCAGTGGTGGGGTCCCTGTCCCTGGAGGGATACAGCAGATGTGTGGATGTGTCAGCTGGGGGCATGGTTTGGTGGTGGGCTTGGCGGTGCTGGGGGAATGGTTGACTCAATGATCTCAGAGGGCTTTTTCAGTGTAAATGATTCTATTCTACAAAAAGCAGCCTGGGCTGTGTCAGCCCTGTGCTCACCCTTGCTTTTTGTGCCCACAGGTGGAGCAGCTGGAGGCATTTCAGAAAGACCAAGCTAAGCAGGTAACACACTCCAGGTGCTGGCTGCTCAAACGGTGACAGTGCACAGCCTTCCTTGCTGCCGCTTCCCACTGGAGCCACCCTCTCCTCTCGTGAACCCTTTGCAGTGGGGACCCACCCATGGGGCCCTTGGCTCCAGGTCTATGGGCATTTTTACCCTTGGGAAGTAGGAATTGGGGTCCCAGCTTGCTACCTGCAAGCTTCTCCTGTGTCCCATGGCAGCACATCCAGTGGGTGACTGCCGAGAGCATCTGGGGCTCCTCAGTGCAGGACTGTCACTCCTGTGATGCCTTGTCCTCAGAAAGAGGGCCCCTGGAGGCAGCTGGGAAATCCCATTCCTTCTGCACATCCCGTTTTCCACCCTTCCCCCCTCTCTTTAACTGAGGCTCAGCTTCCTGCCCAGCTGGTAGGAGCAGCTGTGTTCCTAGACATCGTGGTCCAGATGTGGCCGGAGGTAAGAGGCTTTCCAGCAGCATCAGTCTTGGAGGTGGTGGGAGTTAGCACTTGGGAAAGAATGCTGGAAAATCCCCATTTCCCTGCCCAGTCCCAGCCTGAGCTGCCCAGGGCCTCTGCAGAGGCTTTGTGATTGTGACCAAGAGAACTGAAGGCTCCCCCGAGCATCCCCTGGAGCAGGGAGGGCACGGCCAGGCCAGAACTCACAGCAACCACCTACCCTTGCCAAGACTGCTGGATGACCTGAGGGACTCCAGGTTGCAGGTGCCTGGGTGGAGGATTTATGAGCCTCCCATCCATGCCAGGGAGGCTCCCACTGTGGCTGGGGGCATTGGCCCTTGGCACTTCCATGGTGTCACGTTCCACGGCTGCCAGCTCTTCACCCCTGAACCGCTGGAGGCTGGATTCTTTTTTTCTGCACTTGGGTAGTTCCTGTAAGGACTAACACGGGGTGACAGTCACCTTATGTTCTGTGGGTGCTGCTGAACATTGCCCCTGGGGCAGGAAACCTCCTTGTCCTGCCCTGGAGCTGCCCAGAGAGGAGGAATGTGTTCCTCCAGGGGAAGGTGGTGGGTTTGTGCCTGGAGCCGGTCTAACCAAGCCGTGTTCTTCCAGGTGGAGGAGCTGAACAAAAAGCTGGTTCAGCAGGAGAAGGCCACCTTGACCCAGCAGCAGAAAGTTAAGGTAAACTTTTTTGGTCCTGAGGGACCGAAAAAAACCTGGAGGGGTGAGCTCTTGGGCATCCCTGGAGCTGTTGGTGCTCCCAGAGGCCTCACCCAGGGTGTGGGTTGCCTCTGAGCCAGTCTCTTCCCTGCCCACAGGCGCTGGAAGGGGAGCTGCAGGCAGAGGCCACCCGACAGCAGAAGAAGGTGGCAGAGCTGCAGGTGCAGCTCGCCCAGAAGGAGCAGGCGGCTGAGCACTACAAAGGGCAGGTACGCCAGGGGCTGGCACGGCCCCGCTGTCCCTGGCACTGCCAGGAAGCTTGACAGGGTTCCTCTCCTTGACATCCTAGATGGCGAAGGCAAAAACTCACTACGATGCCAAGAAGCAGGAGAAGCTGAAGGCCGTGGAGCAGCTGCAGAAGGAGAACACGGAGCTGCGGAAGGAGAACACGGAGCTGCGGAGCGAGTCGGACAGGCTGGCCAAGGAGCTTCAGCAGAGCATCCTGCAGGCCAAGGAGTCGGAGGTGAGCTGCAGGAGCCTTACCAGCAAGGTCCACAGCCTGGAGACTCAGGTAGGCACAGCACAGTCAAGCTTCACCCTCCTCCTTGCCTCCACCGCCACCTCGCCTGGAGGATCCACCCCCTCCTGCTTCCCATCCAGGTGGAGGTTGCTGAGCAGCAGCTGAAGGAGCTCAGCAAGTTTCAGGTGACAAGCGCCACACTGAAGGGTCAGGGCCCTTCCCCCCCGAAACTGGCCGACCAGAGCACCGACAGCCTCGATGAGCCACAGCCACAGAACTCCAGGAGGTACCAGCCCATCCTGCTGCCAGCATCCCAGAAACCCGCTGCCCTCTTCCTCGCTGTTCCCCCGTGGTTTGGTGAGCCTGTCAGCGCTACCCTCATCCCCTCTCTCCGCAGGAAGGGTGGCAGATTGCAGTCAGAGGCCTCAGCAGTGCCGTCGGACAGGGAGGAGTCACTGGAAAGCATCTACTTTACCCCCATCCCCCCCCGGACACGGTCCCAGCTGCTGAGCGACTCCCTGGACAGCCTCTCGCTCGACGGCGGGTGCAAGACCCGCTCAGCCCGGCGCCGCACCACCATCAACATCACCATGACAAACGTGAGCAGGAGGAGGAATGGAGGGAGAGGGACTCGGGGTGCTGGGGAATGAGAAGCTGGACGTGACCTGATAATGTGGATCATGATGAGTGTTGATTCTGTGCACTGGCAGCCTGAAGTCCAGGCATGTCCTGGGCTGATCCCCAGCAGTGTGAGCAGCGGTGCAAGGTGGGGATTCTGCCCGTCTGGTGAGACTCCCAACTGCAGGGCTGCCTCCAGCTCTGGGGTCTCAATGTCATGAGGATGTGGAGCTGTTGGAGTGAGTCTGGAGGAGGCCATGGAGATGTTCCAATGGCTGGAATGCCTCTGCTGTGGAGGCAGGCTGGGAGAACTGGCCTTGTCAGTCTGGAGAAGAGAAGGCTCCAGGGAGACTCTGTTCAGTGCCTGAAGGGGAAGAGGGACTTTGGACATGGGCCTGGTGTGACAGGACAAGGGGAAGCAAGAGGAAAATGTTAGATTGGGTATTGGGAATAAATTCTTCCCTGTGGGGGTGGTGAGGTCCTGGCATAGGTTGCCCAGAGAAGGTGTGACTGCTTCATCTCTAGAAATACTGGAGGCCAGGCTGGATGGGACTTGGAGCAAACTTTCCAGTGGATGATGTCCCTGCCCATGGCAGAGTGGGTGGTACCAGATGAGCTTTAAGGTCCCTTCCAGCTTATACCCACCTGTGATTCCCCGATCTCTGGATTTTCTNCTGTTCAGTTCCTGAAGGGGAAGAGAGACTTTGGACATGGGCCTGGTGTGACAGAACAAGGGGAAACAAGAGGAAAATGTTAGATTGGGTATTGGGAATAAATTCTTCCCTGTGGGGGTGGTGAGGTCCTGGCATAGGTTGCCCAGAGAAGGTGTGACTGCTTCATCTCTAGAAATACTGGAGGCCAGGCTGGATGGGACTTGGAGCAAACTTTCCAGTGGATGATGTCCCTGCCCATGGCAGAGTGGGTGGTACCAGATGAGCTTTAAGGTCCCTTCCAGCTTATACCCACCTGTGATTCCCCGATCTCTGGATTTTCTCTCCCAGAAACAGGCCAAGTCTGAGGAACTGGACTGCGTCAACCTCTCCTTCTCTGTGGAAGAGAAGGCTCAGTCCCTGAACACTTCCCCTGCCAAGCGCCGGCTGCGCTCACCTGGCTCCACCCGCTCCCTCGCCAGCCTCCCTTCCCAGGAAACTCTTGTCAAGCCGAAAACCTCCTCCCCGCAGGACAGCCCCGGCAATTCAGCGCTGCTGGGCCTCCCTGGGTACCGGCCGGGCACTCGCAGATCCCTGCGCTTGCAGGGCACCAGCAGTTCCAGCCTCGGTGTGTGCGGGCAGGGTGGGCAGAGCCTGGGCTGCTGGCTTTGGGGTTCTGCCCTGGCTTGGGTGGGGGGGCTGTGGGTGTGTCACTTGTTCCTTGGGACCCCTCACTCAGCCTTCCCTGCTTTGGGTTTAGATCGGAACAGCATCTACCTGGGCATGTGCCAGGATGAGCCGGAGCAGCTGGATGACTGGAGCCGCATTGCGGAGCTGCAGCGGCGGAACCAGGCCTGCCCCCCGCACATGAAGACCAGCTACCCCCTGGAGAGCAGGGTAAGGAGGGGGGAACGTGGAGGGCAGGCGGCCCCTTCCCCAGAGGTGGGGTTTGGTAGTGGGTCCGAGGATGGACAGTGCCCCTCGGCAACATCCCCACGCCCTCTCCCCAGCCCTCCACCTCTTTGGGATCCATCACGGATGAGGAGATGAAGATGGGGGACCCTGAGGAGACGCTGCGACGTGCCAGCATGCAGCCCTCACAGATCATCGCCACCAGCAGCAGGGTGGCCACCCGGCGCAGCACCCTGGGCCCCGCCTTGGCCAGCAGCATCACCACCCGGCAGCAGAGGAAGCGCCTCTCAGACCAGACCTACCCCAACACCCCTGAGGTGAGCCCAGCCTGGCTCCACACCGCAGCACCCTGCTGGGCACCGGGGGACACTGGGCTGGGGACATCTGCCGGTGTTGTCCAGGTTTTGAGGGGGCTGCTGTGCTTCTGGGGGTGCTCCCATGCTCTCAGTGCTGCCAAAATGGTGCTCCAAATGGTCCCCGTGGTCCGAGATGCTCCCAAGAGCCCAGTGTTCCCAGCGGTACTCCAGTACTCTAAATGCTGGAGGCAAAGGGCTGAGCCTTCTGCCTTCCCTGGGCACTGCTGCCCTCACCCCCATCCCCTCCATGCCACCCCTCTGTTCCTTCACTGCTGCCAGCTCCCCAGCAGTGTGACCCTTGGGTAACTGTCCCTCCGGTCCCCTCTTTCCCAGTCCAAGAAGCCGACCAGCTGCTTCCCGCGACCCCAGGCCTCCCAGGACCGCAGTGATCAGCGCAGCTCCCAGGTCAGCGGAGAGAGCGAGCCGCCGACCCCGGCCACGGTGAGCTCCAGAGGGGAAAAACTGCGGGGTCGAGAGGGACCTCCCTGTCCTGCCCTGAGCTCATGGTGCTGTCTCCTCCCTCTGCAGGTTCAGAGGCGCCAGTCGATGGCATTCAGCATCCTCAACACCCCCAGGAAGCTGGGGAACCGCCTCCTGCGCCGGGCGGCCGCTCGGAGGAGCACTCACAAGAACAGCCCCAGCGGCAGCACTCGCCGCTCACCGCGCATCGCCACCACCAAGTCCCCCAGGGGCAAGGTAGGCACTGCCTGTCACCCCCGGGTGGGCTTCTGAGCACCGCTGCTCACCCCAGTGCCCCCAGCCCCTGCCCGGGGCTCATGCAGGACATGGGGGCAACAGGGGACAGTCCCTGCTGTGGGGCCCTGGTTGCTAACGTTCTCTCTGGTCTGTCCCTTCCAGGCCAGTCGCGGATTGCTCAAGGGCACAAAACCCTGAGGTTTCCCCAGTCCCTGTTGCTGGCTCTGCCCTGGACCGCACACCTGCACCCCCTCACCTCTCCCTGTCCCCCCTGTGCTGCAGGGATGTCCCATGGGCCCAGCAGCACCCAGGGGGGACAGATGGGGCCACCCATGTGACGCTGCCCTGCACGTCCCACTGACAACCCTGGGGTTGCCCTGAGCACGGCAGGGCCCCCGTGCCCATCCTGCACCCATTGTCACCCTAAACCCTCCCGGGACCTAAGGCAAGGGGATGACAGGGGGTGAGGGCTGGAAACACCCCTGGGTGCAGGGGCTGGAGGGTCTGAGCCCTCCTCGGGGATCTCCTGCAGCCCCAGTGACAAAGGTGAGACATAGCGTCCCTTGGGCCACCCCACCCTTCCCTGTATGTGGGACTTCCCCCCCCTTCCCCCTTCCCTCCTGCCTTTCCCAGGGAAGCCAAGGCAACATTTTTAAATGTTTCTATTTGTAAATAAAGTGTATTTTTCTCCTGCTTTTGAGGTCCTGCCTTCCTCATCCCATTGGCTACACGTTGGAATCCCAAATGAGGACTGAGAGAAGGAAAAGCATGACCTTCCTCCTTGTCCCCTCACTGTCCCCACCAGCTGCACAGGGTGCCCCGAGGCAGGATTCTCTCTCAGGGATCCCATTGTAGCACCGAAGAGTCACAGAGCAGTTTTCTCTCTCCTTTATTCTCCAGCAGCAACTCCTGCCATTACAGTGTTGCAGGTCCCTCAAGCCCTGCCCAAACCCAGCAGTGGGGCTTGAAGCACCTTCTCCATCCCCTACCAGCCTTGCCATGAACTGTCCCAGGGCTGCCGTGTCTCTGCCCCTCTCTGTACCACAGCTGGGCCCAGCACTGTGGCTTCAGTCCCAGGGTGGTGACACGGGGTTTGTCCCCGGCTCCGCTGTCCTAATGCAGGCTGTGGGAGGAGGACGGGTCCCCCAGCGTCTCCCCACAGGTGCTGGCGTGCTGCTCCACCTCTGCCCTGCTGAAAGGCAGCTGGCAAATGGGGCAGGACACCCAGGGGTCAGAGGATGAGCCAGGCCAGGCTGTGGTGGGGTCGTCCTCCCCGCAGTGGGAGGCGTGTGTGGGGAGCAGATCCAGGAGGAAGCGGCCTGTGGGAAGAGGAGGTGATGTGGCTGTCAGAGGCTCACTGGTGTTGGGGTGGCACCCTCCCCGAGGGTTCTCATGGCGGCCTGGGATGCACTGTGATGTCCCTGGGCTGCCTGTCACTGTGCTGGAGCCAAGGCACCGGCAGGAGGGATGTGTTCCAGGGCCATCTCCATTTGCCAGTTGGTGTTTCCTCAGCACTGGAGGACACCCCTGCCAAGCACCCACCTGAGCAGATGGGGCAGACCCCTGTCTCCCTGTGACCGCTGGCCTGTCCCCTGTCACTCCTCCTGCCCCGTCTCTTCCGGGGGCCGTGGGCTTGGGCTCTTCCCCTGACGCTGGGTGGCCTTGAGGCAGCAGCTGGAGCCCTGCAGAGGAGTGACATGCTGAGGGCACCCTGTGCCACATTCTGGGCCCAGAGTTGTGTGGGTGTGGTAAATCAGCAGGGTGAGGGCAGGAAGAAGAATCCCGAGGGATTACCTGCCAGCAGGGCTGGTGGGAGCACGGTGACTGTCTGGCTGCCTGCAGGGGCTGGAGGGGGCTGCAGCGATGTCCAGGGTGGAGCCTGGGGAACAGCACGTGGGCAGGAACCATGGAGACAGGATGGTTTTGGGTTGGAAGAGACCTCAAAGCTTGTCTTGTTCCAACCCTCAGCAGGGACACCTCCCCCCTGGACCAGGCTGCTCCTGGCCCCATCCAAACAGGCCTTGAACACTCCCAGGGATGGGGTAGCCACAGCTCCTCTGGGCAGCCTGTGCCAGGGCCTCACCATGTTCATGAAAAATTTCTTACCACATCCTAACCCTGCCCTCTGGCAGTGGAAGCCATCCCCCCCACATCCTGTTACTCCAGGCCCTTGTCCCAAGTCCCTCTCCAGCTCTCCCGGAACCCATTTAGGCTCTGGAAGGGGCTCTTGGTTCTCCTCAGAGCATTTTCTCCAGGTGAACACCCCCCAGCTCTCCCAACCTGTCCCCAGAGCAGAGGAACGTCTCTGTGGTCCCCTCTGGACTCATTCCAGCAGCTCCCTGTCCTGCTGGAGGCAGAGCAGAGGGGCAGACCCCCCCACCTCGCCCTGCTGCCCACACCGCTGGGGTTGCAGCCCAGGGCGCAGTTGTACAGGCTCACCCACCTGGCACCACAGAACCCCCCAGGTCCTCGGCGGGCAGCTCCGGGTCACTCCCAGGGGCGCTCGTGCCAGCTCTGGGCCTCAGTGCCCGGCTCCGCGCTGCCGACAGCACCATCCGGGCCGGGCGGCTGAGGTGGGCCGGGCTGCAGGCAGCCCCTTCCAGCTGCCACAGCCGCTTCCTCAGCTGCTCTTCCTCCCTGGATCTCCTGGGGACAGGGACTGTCAGCCTCCCAGGAGGGGACAGCTGGTTGGGAGCCGGGGCTCTAAGGCAGCACCTCAAGGGGAGAGGAGGAGGTGGATTGGACCAGGCTACTTACGAGTGTAGTTTGGGGGAAGAAGTCTGGTGAAAGCCGGGGCTGGAGCACCAGGGCCTGTCTGAGGGCTCAGCCTCCTCCTGTGGTCGGGGGGGCTCAGGCTCCTGCTCCTGTGGCGAGCGCAGGCGGATGAAGGAGAGCCCAAAGCGGGAGCGGGGGCTGAAGGGCTGGCTGCAGGTGAGCCGCAGGCGGTCCCACTTCTGCCCCACCGCCGGCACCGGGAAGTCTGCTGTGGGGGACAGCAGCTGGGATGGAGGGGGGACAGCGGGAACCGCTGTCCTGGCACCACTCCCACCTCTGGTTGTCACCTTGTCACTGTGACACCTGGTCTACCTGTCCCCTTTACCCCCACCACCAGTTGCATCCTACCACCAACCAGCCCCTCCATCTTTTCCCAGCCCCATCCCACCAGCAGGCCCACAGCTCTCCCCTGCGCCCTTCTTCCCTCGGATCCATCTTTACCTTCCTTAAACATCCGGACCCCGCAGCGGTTCCGCTCCAGCTTGGAGTCACCGGGCGTCATCAGCGTGACAGTGGGCACCAAGGTGACATAGGGCTGGTCCCGTGGCCACGAGGAGCGTCCCACCTCGATCTGCAGGAAGGCGCAGCCACAGTTCCCTGCGGGAAGCACAGAGGGTTGTTCCGAGCTGCCGAGCCCATGGGCGGGGGTTTGGGGATCACAGCCCTGCACAGGGACGGGCATGTACCGACGTCCACGTATCCGATGGCACTGGCTCTCTCCAGCTGCAGCTCCACGCTCAGCTGCCTGCTGCGGTCCTGGGGGCAGCCCAGCCACGGACGGACCCCGTCCTCGCTCAGCAGGTTCTCTGCCGGGTACTTGGGGTCCTGCACACACCGCAGGGACACGATTGTCCCCCCGCCGGCTCCCTCTGGGCACGGGGGAGACGCGGGGAATCGCCAGGTAACCCGGCACCACAACAGCCCGCTCTGAGAGCCGCCCGGAATTCCAGCCCCTGGGGCTCCGGGGAGGAGAGCTGGAGCTGCACCCCTGTCACACCCACCCACACCCACACCCACACACACACCCACATACACATACACACACACACAGACACGCACACACACACATACACACACACACACCCACACGGGGCACCTGCGAGGAGAAGGACACCACGTAGCTGATTTTGACCGGAGCCATCCGGGATCCTCTGGAAAGCAACACCCCGCCAGGACACGGCTTCCCTGCAGGGGAGAGGGGACAGCTCTGGGGCGGCACCGGCCCCAGTCCGCGACCCCCCAGCATTCCCAGTCCCCTCCCAGTCCCATCCCAGTGCTCCCCAAG